>CM067365.1:5056948-5274448 GCA_034401795.1 Chaetoderma sp. LZ-2023a
ACCCTTATATCAGCCAAAAAATGGCTTTTGCAGTGGTCTTGAGAAATGTTCATTTGCAGACCAAGAGAAGACCATTTTTGAAAATTTACCACTGGAATTACTGGCTCGATAAGCGAGCCAGTCATTGCAGTGGTAAATATTAAAAAATAATCTTCTCTTAGTCTGCAAATGGACATTTTCTATTTGAAAATTGAATTTAAAAAGGAAATTGAGGATTAAAGGGTTAGACGGCAATATCTGCCCGGTGACCGCTCGTGCCCTAATAACGCGGGTTACTGGGCAAGTACTGGACCAATACCAGGTATTGATCCAATACAAGCCCGTTAACCCGCGTTATCTGAGCACAGTCTCTGTTAAATAGATGGCTTTAAGGGTATTTTGTTTACTATATGATACAACGTTTTGGTCTTACCTGTTCAAGTTAAGGAGCCGTGCAAATTACTTTAAGGATCAGGTTTCGAGAGAATGTGCTCCCCGTCACGTAAGCCTAACGATTAGTGCGTTTAGGTCAATTGGTATAAGCATGCCAATATTATCTACCATATTCTGTTTTCTGACTCAGACTTTGGAATCAACGTACAAGTTCATGAATTCTGTCGCGACTTGCCATTTCCTAGTAACCTGCAAATGCTGGTATCTTTTGAGAATGGGCAAAAAGGAATATCCCGCATAGCAGCTACATCTTCATTCTTACAAGCGTGAAATTGGACATTTCCAGTGTATCCATCCATCACACGCCGCCATAATCAACTACGTGACGTGCATGGTGACATCATAATCAATTACAGCATGAATGCCTCGATTTAGTCCGTCTTAAACGCGCAATAGTTCGACACATTGTGCGACGTGTATGTCTTTAGTATTTATTAAACATGTATCTTAAAAAATGTATCTTAAATTGAAAGTTCATCAAGTAATACAATTTGTACAATTTCGTGACGGACCCTTTGATTTTCGCGACGGAGCTACGTCAATTTGATGTGACGTCTTCTAACAAGTGACGTATTTGATTATGACGTCAGATACTAGAGGGACAGAACGGATTATCCTGCATATATTTTAGTGCAACCTGTTGGACCACAAATTCTTTGATAGATCTACCATTATGTATCAAGCACACAGGTCTGGCTGCTCATTTACGCAGTGTGTTCATGAGCTGATGTAATAGTCCGCCTGGGGAGGCTTGACTGTCGAACAACAGCTACTGTAGTTTCATCGTTACACGTTGATTTGCGTGGGCCATTTTGAACTGGATCACTCGAAAATGGTTATAATGTATTTTCTTAGCAAATAGTCGACTACAGTCCGACAGTTGAGCAGGCTCTGAATCCACCTTTTCCGAGTATCCATTCATCATTTGACCTCGTATGACGTCATAATCAGCCCAGCGCGTGTATGATGTCGTCCTAATCATTACGTCACAAAGGGTTCCATATAGACCGTCACCAAATCTCAAATGGTTCAACACGTTGTATGAATTGTATGTCTTTGTAATTCTTTGCTATTTAATAAACATGCTGGTGAATATTTTGAAAGTAATTTGACTGGGCGCTGTTGCTGCCTTAGGCGGCAACAGCACCCAGTCAAATTAGATTCAAAATATTCAACAGCTTACATGTGTATATTTTTGGAAATTGATAGTCAGGGTGTTCAGAGATCGATCTATCCCAATACGAGCGAGGTGTGGGTGGAGCTTAGCTACAGATTGGCGGAAAGGTCTATTGTATGTCAAGCAATTCCTTGAATGTGTCAATTTCTACGTTAATGTATCAGCCGAGAAGATAACACATCCACGATTTACGTGAACTTGTACACAGGCTCGTTAATAGCGCAAGCCACACTGTATTGGGCAATGGCTGTCTGACCCTGACTAACAACACGATTGCCTGCCTGATATGGAAATGTAGGTAATGGCCGGATTTATGACACCAATATTGTTTTGGGTTATCTCTCCTATCTCACGCGAAAATCCAGAATTATCTGCATAAAGATTTTAAGACTCCATTCCGACGTTCTAGGACCTCTATACAAAACAAACGTTGTTTTAAATTATGAGACCAAATAATGTTACATTCACGAATGTAAGACACGCTGCTGATAATATGGTAGTCAATGTTACCGCGGGTTGAGTGATAGTTATAACGTGACATTGAACGTGAAACACAGTTAAATATGCCATGACCCAGCCACGGTTTGGAGATAAAATGTGATCACCAAAGGCAGACGGTCGGTCGTGTACTACAACCTATTTTGCTATCCCTGTGTGGTGGTATCCGTCTACCTTTGAATATTGACTCGATCCTTTTACCAGGGATTGTATTTTAGTTAGGCTAAAGCGCATCTACATGAAATGCGCCCTTGGTAGGCGTCGTGTTTTTAGCGTTAACGTAACGTGCCAATAATCAATTTGGCCCATTTGTAAACGGCGCAGATCCATATGTCACTGTGTTATCGGCGCGCCCGTTTGTAAATGGCGCACGGCCCATGTGTCGATAAAAAACTTGCGACAATAGGAACTGTACATATTTGTAAAGGAAACGTGATTTCTATCTATGCATTCGCAAATCAATGATTAATCTTCAGTCACTGAGTTAGTTTATTTGTCACGTCTTACCTACAGAAACACGGTCTATCAAACAAGGTGATGGTGGGATTTTTGATGCCATAGCCTACTTTCTTAATCGCTAGGTGAGGTGTGACGCACATATAGTTTTAATCACTGTTTTAAGTACTGTTATAATGTGTGCATAAATAAGTGCCTTTGCGTTTTCAAAACTAATCTGTCACTCTGCAAATAGATATTTTGTATGAAAAGATGTAAGTTTTCTTTCACAAATTTGAGTATTATTTAAATTGTTTATGAAAGTAGTCCAATAATACACGAATTCTAATCGACGTTAGTCGCTTCATTTGATACTTACGTTATTAAATTTCTTATTAATCACCTTGAACGTTAAGTACAGACATAAACATAAACATATTGATTAATCAACGGCTTAAATCAATTTAATTGTCCAGCCCTTGCTGATGTATACACACTCGTATATGTGCTCAATGCAGAATTATTGACAAACCGACTGAAGCAATGAGTGAATGAACGGACATATGGATGTATGCACGAACAAATAACTAAGCAACAAAAACCTGCATGAATGAACACACGCATAAATACGGGCTGCGCGTCTGACCAACTGAATGAATCTCTGAAAGGATCAGCAAGAATTAATGAATGGATGGATGTATTGCCTATTGGGAGCAAGTATGACATTGACATATGGGAAGTGTGTTGTTTATAAATGGGCGCACCGATAACCAATTTGCATACGTGCCTGCGGCGTTTACAAACGGGCGTGCCTGTAACCAATTTTCACATGGGCTGTGAACCGTTTACGAAACAGGCGCGCCGATAACAAATTGGTATAGCGTCGTTTAGAAACGGCTCTGCGCCGTTTATAAAAGAACCAAATTGGTTATTGGGTCGCTACATTAACATAGTGTAGTATCTATGCTAGAAGCTGAAAGAATATCGTACGTAAGCGACGTGACGAAAATTGAAACGAATTTTATTTTTACCGCACATCCTCATGCCGTCATCCAGCTGGGCTAATCAAATAGTAGGCCGTATGCACAGTTTAAAAAAAAAATCTAACGTTAATTCAATGTACCTATCTGCAGCAAGAAGAGTGAACCTTTCCGGGTTTAGCTATGTGTAGCCACTTGGTAAATATTGTATCTATATTCAGCTGTAGATGTATCCTTTAGATGTTTTCTTTAATTATCTATTTATCGCTGTAGTTTAGTCCGACTTCGTTCTACCTCTATTAATATACCACTCAATGCTTTAATGTTACAATCTGTCACCGCACCACCATCCATTTATCCAACCGCCCACCCATCCCTCCATCCATCTATCCATCCATTCCACCATCCATTTATCCAACCACTGACCCATCCATCCAGCCATTAAATGCGGCCATGTGTTAATACAATTCCCATTCATGTGGGGTCCAGTTACTGGCCATGCGATCTGGCAATCTAATCAACACATGCTGATGTGGAATGTCTCTGGGTTTATAACTAGCACACCTGGCCTGTCATCCTGGCGACTTGTCGGCGATTTAGTGCCCATTACACTTTACATCCTGACATTTTAATGTTGCGATAGTTTCAGCGGAATGAAACTAAGATTGTTCTATAAGATAACCCACATTTCCGAACTTAAATATTACATCAATTGTCACCATGCAACCACCCACCACACCACACCTAGGGCGCACATGATATGGTTTTGGCACGAGTCAGGTGGAGGAGTTTTAAGAATGCGATGCAACTAAGAGACGGGGTTCTTGGCTTGAAGTTTTGGGCGGGTTGAGATGTTGAGAAAGCAAAGATGCTGACACCGGGGACGTTGCGTTAGACAAATTGTGAGGATTGTAATTTTGCTAGATGAGATGTTGTAGTGACCAAGCCTGGTGCTATTGCTATTCTGCCGTTGTTGTTTATAACGACCACCTCTCGTCGTGTCATTGAGTTTCTTATATTGTACTGTCGCTGTTCATAACGACCAGCTCTCGCCGTGTTATTGGATTACCTGTTGCCGTACTATTGGATTAACTGTTGCTATTGTCCTGTTGCTGTTTATAACGACCACCTCACGTCGTGTCATTGGATTAACTAAGGTACTGTCTCTGTTCATAACGACCACCTCTCGCTGGATCATTGGATTGTTTATACCGTACTATTGCTGTTTATAACGACCACCTCTCGTCGTGTCATTGCATTAACTATACAGTACTGTCTTTGTTCATAACGACCACCTTTCGTCGCGTCATTGGATTAACCATAAGTACTCTATACCGTACTGTCGCGCTGTTCATAACGACCACGTCTCGTCGTGTCATTGAGTTACATATACTGTACTGGTGCTGTTCATAACGACCACCTCTCGTCGTGTCATTTAGTTCTCTATACCGTACTGCCACGCTGTTTTACCGCGCTGTTCATAACGACCAGCCCTCGTCGTGTTATTGGATTACCTTTTTCGTATTATTGGATTATCTATTGCTATTGTGTTGTTGCTGTTTATGACGACCACCTCTCGTCGTGTCATTGGATTAATTATACAGTACTGTCTCTGTTCATAATGGCCACCTCTCGTCGTGTCAGTTAGTTCTCTATACCGTACTGTCGCGCTGTTCATAGCGACCACCATTCGCTGGATCATTGGATTAACTATAAGGTACTGTTTCTGTTTATAACGACCACCTTTCGCTGGATCATTGGATTGCTTATACCATACTATTGCTGTTTATAACGACCGCCTCTCGTCGTGTCATTGAGTTTCCTATATTGTACTGTCGCTGTTCATAACGACCAGCCCTCGTCGTGTTATTGGATTACCTTTTTCGTATTATTGGATTATCTATTGCTATTGTGTTGTTGCTGTTTATGACGACCACCTCTCGTCGTGTCATTGGATTAATTATACAGTACTGTCTCTGTTCATAATGGCCACCTCTCGTCGTGTCAGTTAGTTCTCTATACCGTACTGTCGCGCTGTTCATAACGACCACCATTCGCTGGATCATTGGATTGCTTATACCACACTATTGCCTTCCATAAGTCACCATATGCCAAAGTATCCTTCCTATTATTCAATCACATATTTCAGTACACTACATTGGCTATTAAATGTCATTATATCATACAAATTATGTTTTGCAGAGTGGTTTATCTTCAAATTCCTGATCAATTAGTTTTGATTATATAGCAATTGCATATATTCCTACTTGTGGGATTATTGGACTTTGGGACAACCCGAATCGCAGGTACCCTAGGCAACAGCCACTATTATTTGTCATTGTTTTATAGTGCATGGGTATATTTCATTTGTTTCTGCTCTAGGCAGATGGGGGCTCATGGGCGAATTTGAATGACTGGTATAATTTTAGGTAATTGATTTAGGTCGGCTGAAAGTCCTGAGAGTAAGGGGATACATATGCCCGTCCATCTCTAGCTAGGCTCCACCCACACCTCGCTCGTGTTGGGATCGATCAATCTCTGAACACCCTCACCATCAATTTCCAAAAAAGGGTAAGCTGTTGAATATTTTGAACCTAATTTGACTGGGTGCTGTTGCTGCCTAAGTCAACAACAGCGCCCAGTCAAATTGGTTTCAAAATATTCAACAGCATGTTTATTAAATAACAAAGAATTACAAAGACATACAATTCATACGTGTGGGACTATTCGAGATTTGATGACGGTCTATATGACCAGTGTGACCATTCACCTCTAACACCATCATCCTATCGCACAGTCTCGCCCTCGCACTACGCTCTCGTATCAGCGGCCGATGCCCAGCCATCTCCTTGATTCTATGTACAATTTGTGGTTTAATGCCCCAAAGTGGCATATACTCAGTGCTTCGCGATATGGTAAGATTTTTAGATATTTTTTTAATGTTAGAGATTTTTTGATTAGATTGTAGAATGTTAATTGAGTTGATTCAGTTAAAATTCGTTTCCACTCATCCCTGTATTGTTCGTTTAAAATATTTCTTGTTTTATTAGCTACCTGTCATGTGTTGATACCTTCATTGGTGAATAGATCTGTTTGACCGGTTGCTGTGTTGTTTTGATTAAATTGATTTAATCGTTTCAATCCACTTGCTTTTTATATTCTGTGCTGGCCCTGTGTGTGGCGTTCTTTTTACTCTAAGCAGCTTCATATATCGTAGGAAGGTTTCATATAATACTGAAATTTAAAAAAAAGATTGTGCGAAAGAGGACAAAATAATCAAACGCTGACATCTATCTATTCACGTAAGACATATACTTATATTACCTCCATAAATAAATGGGTCACAATCTGATAGCATCTGAATTTCAAAAATGTTCTACGGGAGGGCCATTGTCCCAAAGTTCCTCAAAATCCTACATATGTTGAAGTAAGATGTCACCTAGTATAATATATCCAACAAGTGTGACGCGCTATATTTTCAACTTAGGCAACATATCAGAATTTAAACAATGAATCTTTCCAGTTTTAGCTAGCCCCACACGCCACCCACCCCGCCCTCCCGACCAATATCTAAACTCCACTAACACCACGCTCGTGTTGGGATCGATCGATCTCTGAACTCCCTGGCTATCAATATCCAGAAGACTATGCAGTTAAGCTGTTGACTATTTTGAAACTAATTCGACTGGGTGGTGTTGCTGCAATAGGCAGCAACAGCACCCAGTCAAATTACGTACAAAATCGTCAAACAGCTTACCTGTATAGTTTTCTGCAAATTGATAGTCAGGGCATTCGGAGATCGATCGATCCCAACACGGCGAAATGTGGGTGGAGCTTGGCTAGAGATGGGCGTGGCATAGCTAAAACTGGAAAGATCCATTGCAGCAACAGCCCCCAGTCAAATTAATATCAAAATATTCAAGGGCTTACCTGCAAAGTTACCTTCAAATCTAGATTCTGGAAGCTCAGCTTTGAAAAATAAAAAATCGGTTCAAATGCACTTAACAGTTGTGGGAGATTAGATAGAAATGGGCGGGGCATAGTTAGAAACGTATGCATCTATCATTAGTACTGAATTATCTTCTTAACAGATTGTACATGTAAGAATCAATATCTGGAAGGAACACCAATATTTGGGAACTGCGGGTTGGTTAGTCCCGTAGAATAAACATTAATCTGTGTCGATTCCTCGACATATACACCTGTGCAAAAGTTAAGCACCAGCAAAAACAATAGAACGTAGAAACATGATGATACAACTAGGCTGCCATACTTTTTGTCCCCGCATTAGCTGACATAATTCCAAGTACGAAATGCACATGCATGCATGACTTCACGCCGCTTGATGTCCGTGCGTGGCGGGAAACAGCACACGTGTTCAGTTATGTAAAAGTCCAGTTTGAGGTGTAGAACATTACATACAGATTTAGGCGACAAGATTAGGAATTTTGTGTTCATGACCGTGGTTTATTTGTACAGAGAGAATTAGCTCTTGATTGTGAACCGCTATGGCAAGACGAAGGTTAAGTGATCGTATGAAATGGCAAATCATAGGCATGCATACCACTGGTATGTCATGCAGAGAGATTGGCAGACAGCTGAACATTAACCATACTGTAATCAGTCGTTTGATTGCAAAACATGGGCAAACTAACGAGGTGAAGGACAGGCCTAGATCTGGAAGACCGAAGAAGACTACTGCCCGTGATGATCGAGCCCTAGTACGCCTTGTTAGGAGATCTCCATTCACCAACAGCAGAGTGCTCAGCCAGCAATGGGAAACGCGCAATAGAGTGTCAATGTCTACCGTCAAAAGGAGACTGTATGCTGCTGGCATGAAAGCTAGGAGACCTGTCAGACGTCCCCTCCTCACTGCACACCACAAAGAGGAGCGTCTGAGGTGGTGCAACGAAAGAAGACACTGGAACATGAGATCCTGGAGACGGGTACACTGGTCAGATGAAAGTCGGTTCCTGCTTCATGCCACAGATGGTCGAACTCGTGTATGGAGGTCCAGACGCACGGCGTACGACCAACGTAACATCATGGAAGAAGTTCCATTTAGTGGAGGTTCCGTTATGATATGGGGGTGCATCTCATTTGATTGTAAGCTGGATCTGTTGACTGTACCTGGAACACTAAATGGACAAAGATATCAAGATTCCATACTGGATAGAATTGTGGTCCCTCATTTTGTAAATCATGCACCTGGAACCCACCCTATATTCATGGATGACAACGCCCGACCATATCGTGCTAGAGCTGTGCATGAATACCTCCGCCAGAATGCCATCGAAACCCTACCATGGCCAGCAAGGAGCCCTGACATGAACCCTATTGAGCATATCTGGGACATTCTGGGAAACATGGTGAGAAGGAGGGATCCTCCTGTGCAGAACCTACAGGAATTAACAGACGCACTCCATCTTGAATGGCAACGAATACCACAATGGCGTATCAGTCGGTTGGTGACCAGCATGAGACGTCGTGTCCAGGCCGTCATCCAGGCACAAGGTGGATATACCCGGTATTAATAATGACAGTCTCAAACTCGTGCACAGATGTTAAACTTCGTTTTCAGACACCATTAATGACAATCTAGCCACGTGTGTCAACTGTAGGGCAATAGTTGTCAGTTGTGTCAACGTAACCATATTCAGGCCTCGTTTTCAAGTTCAAACAAAAACATACAGTGTTTCCCCACCATCATAATCAGCATTCCTCTAGTTGCATTATTACCTCTTGCACTAAGATGGATGGGTACATAAATGTTTATGCTATTGCTTTCTTCATAGCACATGAATATACCCTCGCATGTGCGTAAAAATATGGTGGTGCTTAACTTTTGCACAGGTGTATATTAAGAAACCACACATGAAATAGAATAGGCTGTATTATATAATCAAATACAGAAGAATATAAACGCTTGTCTTCTATCTAAATTGCAAATCTTAATATTGGCCTATGGTCGTCGCTGAGGCACTCCATTGTTGCATGCGTAGAACACAGGATCGATTGCCACGGTGCCACAACATACCATGCCCCTTCCACGACCCGTAACAACACCATCACAACACATCTGGAAGCGTGTGTTATATGCCTGACTGCCACACATTCCTGAGAACAGGATGAAAATGAATAATCTAGGGATCCCGTTTTAGCTATGCCCCGCACATCCCTAGTTAGGCTCTGCCCGTACCTCGCTAGTGTTGGGATCCATCGATGCATGAACTTCTTGACCAGCAATTTCCAGAAAACAATACAGGGAATATACCGTTGAATACCGGGAATACCGTTGCATATTTTGAACCTAATTTGACTGGGTGCTGCTGGGCCCTGTCAAATTAATTTCAAAATATTCAACCGAATGTTTATTAAATTATAAAGATATGAATTCGAACAACGTGTCGGACTATTACGCGTTAACGACGGACTATATCGATTTATTCATGGCGTCACAATTATGACGTCAGCCTACACGGTCCACGTAGTTGATCATGACACCATATGAATGAGTGAGGAAATGGATTCATGAGTTGCTCCCAAAGCTCTACCCAAATTATATGGATGTAGGTGGGAGTGTAGGAGGGGTGCGTGCGTGCGTGCGTGCGTGCGTGCGTGCGTGCGTGCGTGCGTGCGTGCGTGCGTGCGTGCGTGCGTGCGTGCGTGTTTGTGTGCGTGTGTGTGTGTGTGTCTGTGCGTGTGCGTGTGTGTGTGTGGGGTGGGGGGGTGGCGGTGGGGTGCGGTGAGGGGTGTGTGTGTGTTGGTGTTGGAGGGTTGGGAGGGTGTGTGTGTGCTACGATACAAATTTTAAATCTGAATTCCCAGATTCTACATATTCAATGAAAATTTACCTATAAGCTGGTGTCATCGACATCAACAGGGCTCAGTCAAATTAGTTTCAAAATATAGAACAGCTTAGCTAAGTAGCTAGCTTGATATATATATATATATATATATATATATATATATATATATATATATATATATATATATATATAATTGAAATTCACGTTTCAAATTTTCAACTCACTCCCAATACGGGTAGAAATTGGGCAGAAATTAGCGAGCAATGGGCGGGATATAGCTAGAAATGGACGGGGTATAGCTAGAAATGGGCAGCATATAGCTAGAGATGGGCGGCGTATAGCTAGACACTGGCGGGGCATAGCCAGAAATGGGCGGCATATAGCTAAAAATGGGCGGGGTATAGCTAGAAATGGGCGGGATATAGCTAGAAATGGGTGGCGTGTAGCTAGAGATGGGCGGGGTATAGCTAGATATGGGCGGTGTATAGCTAGAAATGGGCAGCGTATAGCTTGAAATTGGCGGCGTATAGCTAGAAATGGGTGGCATATGGCTAGAAATGGGTGGCTATAGCTAGAAATGGGCGAGGTATGGCTAGAAATGGGAGGCGTATAGTTAGAAATGGGCGGGGCATAGCTAGAAATTGACGGCGTATAGCTTGAGATGGGCGGGGTATAGCTAGAAATGGGTGGGATATAGCTAGAAATGGGTGGGGTATAGCTAGAAATGGGCGGGGTATAGCTAGAAATGGGCGGGGTATAGCTAGAAATGGGCGGAGTATGGCTGGAAATGGGCAGGGCATAGCCGAAAATGGGCGCGTATAGCTAGAGATGGGCGGGGTATAGCTAGAAATGGACGGGATATATCTAGAAATGAGAGGGCCTAACTAGAAATTGGCGGTGCATGGCTAGAAATGGTCTGGGTATAGCTAGAAATGGGTGGAGTATAGCTAGAAATGGGTGGAGTATAGCTATGGGCGGGGTATAGCTATAAATGGACGGGATATATCTAGAAATGGGATGGCCTAACTAGAAATTGGCGGTGCATGGCTAGAAATGGTCTGGGTATAGCTAGAAATGGGTGGAGTATAGCTAGAAATGGGCGGGTATAGCTGGAAATGGGCGAGTTATAGCTAGAAATGGGCGGGGTATACTTAGAAATGGGCGGGGTTTAGCTAGAACTGGGCGGGGTATGGCTAGATCCTGCCTTTGTCCGTGAGTTTCATACTTCACTGCAATATGCATTGCCTTGGTCCTGATATTCATAACAATCGGCTCGTCATGTGATAATCACTCGGACCATTACTATGTTAATACTGAATACAGATAATTGCTAGCACATCTTCGCACATGTTAACATTTAATGGCGATACCGGCCAAAGTAACCTCGTCAGCGGTGTTGGGGAATGCCCATTTGCAGGCCAAGAGAAGACTATTTTTAAAGATTTATCAATGGAATGACTGGCTCGGTTACCTAATCAGTCATTCCAAAGATAAATCTTCAGAAAATAGTTTTCTCTTGGCCTGCAAATGGAAATTGATTATGCAAATATTTTCTTAACCGTTTAATGTCTAAGCTGTTGCAGGACAACAGAAACATGTTTTTCGTAAATTCCATCAGTAAATTTTAAAAAGGGTGTCTGCTCTTGGTCTGCAAATGGATTGCATTTATTGAGCAACAATTTGATTTTTTTTTTTACAAATCTTTGACCATTAAATGGTTAATTAATACAACAAAAGTAGGATTGTGGGCGCTTGAGGCCCTGTTGACACAATATGGAGTTAATTTACCCAGAAAATAAGGTAATCGTCATCTCACCATCTTCAAGTAAAACTGCCGATGATAGACCGACAAACAGTAGACACACAGCCAGCAGAAGTACAACACGTCTCAAGTTCGCCATTGATCAATCTCAGAGAAACCAATGCAGTGTTGTATGCAAGAGAACAAATACAGCTTTACAATCGCTCGAAGACAGGAAACGTTACGTGAATCGCAGTAGCAGTGTAATTTATCATCAATATCACACGGTTTTATAGTTCATTTTGCTGGCATTTTCTTTTAAGATTATATGGCTCACAATATAATTGGTCAACTAACTTCGCCGAAAATAAATGACATTATGGATTTTCCAGAACCTTCTTCTCAGAAGACATTTGAAGAACACATTAGTCGTGACATGAAAGCACCTGTTAGAGCTCGTCGGATGTCGATATAATTTCGAATTTCTAGATATGCCTTAATAATGTCAGTCAACTACTAGACAGGGTATCGGACTATGCAGTTTATCTACCTCGAAACGCCATTGTACTACTATCAACAGCTACCATATAATCACGATTCTGCACAGTGAAAATGTATGTTGCAATATTAGCCCAATGAACGACTAGGAATGCCATGAAATGTTTCTTTCTGGTGTTTTTGTTGGGATGAACAGAAAATTTACACTTTGACACAGTGTCCTGAATACGAGAGTTCATACCTGGCCAATATACGCATTCCCTGGCACGACGGCCTCAATACATGTGCGCAAACAAAGTAGACGTGGTAAAATACCGGTAGCAATCTTATAGGAATCACACAGCGAATGAAAGACCATGAAAGAAAACACCATTATTAGTGGGGCGTTCATTGCGAATTCGGTATAGTACGGGAGAGCCATCATAACTACATCCTCTATCTTGCTCGGCCGTCCGCTAAGAATCGATGTCTGTACAGGTTGTAGTGTACTATCATATTGTGCTATACGATCCGTATTTCTTGAATCCTTACTTCAGAAACAGGGAGGTAGTCTGTTATTTTTAGCTGTTAAATTTCAGCCTCGACAACTGAGATGTCTTCGCGTTCAGCGGATGTTTCATCAGCTATATCCTTACACCTGGCTTCTTGCTTATGGGACAAGTGTGACGCTAATAAGCAAACTCGGTAAACTCATGGACACAGTACGCGCCATCATAAGATGGGCACTAAAATCCGCCCGTAAATAGAGGGATCAATTTAGCCCTAAAGCGGAAGGCTGAAACATATAATAAATCAACGTAATCGTTTCATTGGTATCCGGCGTTTACAGCAGGGACCATTTTCCCGTCCACAACAAATACCCAACGCATGCCCCTTTCCGAGGCACGGTGTATAACAATTTTCCTGTGCCAGCTACAATAACATTACATGGTAACTTTAGGATTATGTCAAGCAGGTGGGCGCAGCCAATCTCAAAACTGAGTGGCATCCAAGATATGTGTCACACAGTGACAGAAACAAAATCTCTACACATACAACATCACGGTTATAGATTGCTGATATAGATACGATACATAAGAAGACACCAAATACGTTAGTATATATTGATTTATTTTCACAATAAGCCATAGGCCCTTGAGTGTACACGATTTGGTTTTACACGTATTCGTGACATTTAACATTGACGGGGAATCGAGCCCACAACCGGTGGAAGCGTCGCACACCATAGACCGCAAACGCTTCCACCACACCAACGCCGCAGGACAAAATTCTACAATAGCGATGAGGCGTTCACCAGTGCGTGTTTCTTCCCCGCCCATCCCTAGTTAAGCTCCACAAACGTGTCACCAGTGTTGGGATCGATCGATCCCCGAACGCCCTGCCTATCAATTTCCAGAAAACTATACAGGTAAGCGATTGAATATTTTGAAACTAATTTGACTGGGCGCTGTTGCCTATGGCAGCAACAGCACCCAGTCAAATTGTTTTCAAAAGATTCAACATAATGTTTATTAAATAGTATAGCCATACAATTCGTACAACGTCTCGGACTATTAAGCATTTAAGACGGACTAAATCGAGTCATCCATACTATAATTGATTACGTAGTTGATTATGACGTCATATGATGGATGGATAAAGTGGAAAGGTGCATTATGTGGTGGCTGAGAACCCCACACTTGTGAAAGCCTCACTTATCATCATCATCATCATCATCATCATCATCATCATCATTATTATTATTATTATTATTATTATTATTATTATTATTATTTGAAACTCGCACATACACTCTGAATCATAGACAGTTTCTCTCAACCACGCGGACAAACTTACACTCTACCTCACAAAACAACACACTGGCACGTACGCATGCACACACGGTTACGCAAATTTTGGCCCGCTTACTTAACCCACGTTTAGATGAGTCCATATGTTGGATTTGAAAGATGAAAGCGTTGTCGATTGTGTAATCTTTTTAGGTAGTGAGTTCCACATTTGTGTTGCACAGTATGTATAGCTGTTCTTACCATAGTCTGTTCGTATTTTTGGAGGCTTTAAGTGCCCATAAGTTTTTGATCGCACATTTAGTGTATGTGCTTCGTCTATGGGTGTAAACATATTTGTAATGTATTTAGCTGTGAGGTTGTTTAGTGCTTATTAGCTGTATGTCATTATATTTGGTTTTATAGCCATTCTCTCAGTTAACGACGTCTACTTTAGGGTGGCATATAATTGCTTTGATGGAGTTCTATATTCTATAACGATCCCCCGTCAATATGTTTTTGGTGATGAGTCATGGTATGCGGAAGTGTATATTATGCTTCAAATTTATGCATACACGATATCACCTTTGAATGTTGCTTTCGTTAGTATCACCATTTAACTAGCATGGCTACTTGCGCATTTGAAACCTTTAGCACTTGGCCTGGAAACAAGGATTTATTTATAATGTAAGGAATATTTGTTAAATATTTTGAAATTAATTCCAGTCGAATTGGTTACAAAGTATTCAGCAGTAAACATGTATACCTGACTTTACAATGGAGGTGTGTGTATGTGTGTGTGTGTATGTGTGCGCGTGCGTGCGTGCGTGCTTGCGTGCGTGCGTGCGTGCTTGCGTGCGTGCGTGCGTGCGTGCGTGCGTGCGTGCGTGTACAGAACAGAAACGCCTAACATGTTTACAAGACAATATAACACGTATATTTGAATATGTTTTAACATAGTTGTAGTGGAAGACATTTCCGCATAAGTCATTAATGTCTTAGAATCCAGTTGTATTCCATATATTAAACAAAATATTTATTTACATTTCGTTCAAAATTCTACTAGTTTAAGTTATTTGTGTATCTGTACTGTACACCACCATGGAGTTATCTCGGCTGTTATATCAGAAAACATGTGCCGTGATACGTTTAACGTCTAATAGCTTCTTATTCAAGAATGTAAGAGGTGATATTCTTTATCCTGATGTAACCAATCTTCTCGAAGATGGTCCTTTCCAGTTTATCCATACATCACATGACATGTATACACCTGTGCTAAAGTTAAGCACCACCCTATTTTTACGCACATGCGAGGGTATATTCATGTGCTATGAAGAAAGCAATAGCATACACATTTATGTACCCATCCATCTTAGTGCAAGAGGTAATAATGCAACTAGAGGAATGCTGATTATGATGGTGGGGAAACACTGTATGTTTTTGTTTGAACTTGAAAACGAGGCCTGAATATGGTTACGTTGACACAACTGACAACTATTGCCCTACAGTTGACACACGTGGCTAGATTGTCATTAATGGTGTCTGAAAACGAAGTTTAACATCTGTGCACGAGTTTGAGACTGTCATTATTAATACCGGGTATATCCACCTTGTGCCTGGATGACGGCCTGGACACGACGTCTCATGCTGGTCACCAACCGACTGATACGCCATTGTGGTATTCGTTGCCATTCAAGATGGAGTGCGTCTGTTAATTCCTGTAGGTTCTGCACAGGAGGATCCCTCCTTCTCACCATGTTTCCCAGAATGCCCCAGATATGCTCAATATGGTTCATGTCAGGGCTCCTTGCTGGCCATGGTAGGGTTTCGATGGCATTCTGGCGGAGGTATTCATGCACAGCTCTAGCACGATGTGGTCGGGCGTTGTCATCCATGAATATAGGGTGGGTTCCAGGTGCATGATTTACAAAATGAGGGACCACAACTCTATCCAGTATGGAATCTTGATATCTGTGTCCATTTAGTGTTCCAGGTACAGTCAACAGATCCAGCTTACAATCAAATGAGATGCACCCCCATATCATAACGGAACCTCCACCAAATGGACCTTCTTCCATGATGTTACGTTGGTCGTACGCCGTGCGTCTGGACCTCCATACACGAGTTCGACCATCTGTGGCATGAAGCAGGAACCGACTTTCATCGGACCAGTGTACCCGTCTCCAGGATCTCATGTTCCAGTGTCTTCTTTCGTTGCACCACCTCAGACGCTCCTCTTTGTGGTGTGCAGTGAGGAGAGGACGTCTTACAGGTCTCCTAGCTTTCATGCCAGCAGCATACAGTCTCCTTTTGACGGTAGACATTGACACTCTATTGCGCGTTTCCCATTGCTGGCTGAGCACTCTGCTGTTGGTGAATGGAGATCTCCTAACAAGGCGTACTAGGGCTCGATCATCACGGGCAGTAGTCTTCTTCGGTCTTCCAGATCTAGGCCTGTCCTTCACCTCGTTAGTTTGCCCATGTTTTGCAATCAAACGACTGATTACAGTATGGTTAATGTTCAGCTGTCTGCCAATCTCTCTGCATGACATACCAGTGGTATGCATGCCTATGATTTGCCATTTCACACGATCACTTAACCTTCGTCTTGCCATAGCGGTTCACAATCAAGAGCTAATTCTCTCTGTACAAATAAACCACGGTCATGAACACAAAATTCCTAATCTTGTCGCCTAAATCTGTATGTAATGTTCTACACCTCAAACTGGACTTTTACATAACTGAACACGTGTGCTGTTTCCCGCCACGCACGGACATCAAGCGGCGTGAAGTCATGCATGCATGTGCATTTCGTACTTGGAATTATGTCAGCTAACGCGGGGACAAAAAGTATGGCAGCCTAGTTGTACCATCATGTTTCTACGTTCTATTGTTTTTGCTGGTGCTTAACTTTTGCACAGGTGTATATGATGGTGTCATATTCAATGACGTCATGTTTGACGTAGATAAGTACGTCACGAACGCTTAATTGTAAACGGACTAAGCGTTGCTGTACGAATTGTATGTCTTTACTATTTAATAAACATGCTGTTGAATATTTTGAAACTAATTTGACTGGGCGTTGTTGTTGCCATAGGAAGCAACGGCACCAAGTTAAATTAGTTACAAATTATTCAACCGCTTAACTGTATAGGGAAACTGAAAGGCAGGGAGTTCAGGGATCGATCGATCCCAACGCAAGTGAGGTGTGGGTGAAGCTTAGTTAGAGATGGGCGGGGCATAGCTAAACTAGAAAGGTCCATTGACAGAGACAGGCATGTGTTTAGTGCAGGCAAACATGCAGTCACAAAATGTAAATTGTGATGCGTTGTGGGAAATTAATTTTGAAAGGAACATAAGCCTAGAAGCGAAAAGAAATAATTTCGCTTCTCAAGTGGTACAAACAAGCACACCAAGAGGACTCTCTCCGCGGATTTTCTGTGACTGAAATTATTTACTGTAGTATCCTCCGTATCGCTGGAAGCTATCCGTGTGCTATTAGAAACCTTTCGGAATGTAAACCTGTCTATACCTGTCACTGCATTGGGTAACAAAATACTGTCCATCATATCCAGATGGTTGCTGAAGAATCTAATCTTTTAAATATGTTGAAACTAATTTAATTGGAACCTGTTGCTACATCGACGGCTGTTCCGAACATATCTAAGAATATTAATGGACAATAGACATGACGTGTAGAATGACATCAAAATCAATAATGTCATTGTTACAACACGACTGACGTAGATAAGTGCGTCACGAACGCTTAATTGACGGACTATGCCATTGTTGTACGAATTGTATGTCTTTACTGTTTAATAAAGATTATGTTGAATATTTAACAGCTTATCTGTATAGTTTTCTGAAAATTGGTTTTCAGGGAGTTCAGGGATCGATCGATCCCAACACGCGCGAGGTGTGGATGGAGATTAACTACAGGTGGACGGGGCTTAGCAAAAACTGGAAACGTCCATTATTCAGAGGATTGTAGAATTACCCTCGCGTATTCCGAGATTCCAATACATATTTTACAGTTTTCAACAGATCAGAAACAGTATCCATCAGAAGGGCTGCGTGGGGATCAACGGATCAACGAGGGAAACTTAACCCGCTCTCAGGGGAGCAAACCTCACAAAAGAGGGCAGCATTTCTAGCTATACCTCGCCCATATCTAGTTAAACTGCGCCCACTGGACCTTTCCATTTTTAGCTATGCCCCGCCCATCACTAGCTACGCCCCACCCACACCTCGCCGTGTTGGGCTTGATCGACCCCCAAATGCCCTAGCTATCAATTTCCTGAAAACTATACAGGGAAGCTGTTGAATATTTTGTAACTAATTTGACTGAGTGCTGTTGCTGCCTATGGCAGCAACAGCGCCCAGTCAAATTAGATTCAAAATATTCAACAGAATATGTATTAAATAGTAAAAGCAAACAATTTGTACAACAAGGCATAGACCGTCTTCAAATATGCGTTCGTGACGTAGGCCTACTTATCGACGTCGTTCATGACGTCATTCGTTATGACGTGATTCTACACATCGTGCTGTTCATTATGACGTGATATGATGGGTGGGTCCTCTGGAAAGGTGACTTGCTGCACGCTCTTGTATCGATGTATATACTTTGAACCCTGAATTGCCAGAATCACAATTTCAAACTAACTATGCAGTTAAGCTGTTGAATATATCGAAACTAATTTGACTGGGCGCTGTTACTGCCTATGCCAGCAATGGTCTTCAGTCAAATTAACCAATGTTCTGTCAACGTAACCCGTCAATGGTCAAACTGACCAAAAAATAACTTTGAAGTGGTCTTCAAACATGGCTATTTGAAAGGCCTGAGAAAGGTATTTTTGAATATTTACCACTAGAATGACTGGCTCGGTAAACTTTTGATTGCCAAACCGGCCGAAAGGCCTATGCAGTGGTGGTGAGAAATGTTCATTTATAGGCCAAAATTATACTATTTTTGAAAGTTTACCACTGGAATGATCCAATGGTCT
Organism: Chaetoderma sp. LZ-2023a; assembly: GCA_034401795.1. Lineage (NCBI taxonomy): Eukaryota > Metazoa > Mollusca > Caudofoveata > Chaetodermatida > Chaetodermatidae > Chaetoderma > Chaetoderma sp. LZ-2023a. The sequence goes on from CM067365.1 coordinate 5,076,291, forward strand.
GGACCATCAAAGACGGCATCTGTAGTGGTCATGTTCATTTGCAGGGCAACAGAAAACAATTATTTTTATAAATCTAAGCGCTAAAGTTATAATCTTCTTGGAAAAGATCTAGACCGTTAAAGGGTTAATTGATATGAGTAGCACTTCTAGCGCGTCGTGATCCTGTTAACCCATGAGAGGTTAAAATGTAATATGCTCTAGAACGCTATGTTCCACGTACGTCAATCAAGGGATATATAGCTTTTGTGAAAAGTGAAATGGTTCCAGTCATACTTATCAGATAGGTATCAATCTGTGTATATTAATGGGACCTCTTCTTCATCAGTAGAACTAACATGTGGTGTCCCACAGCGCTCAATCCTAGGCCCTATACTTTTCACCCTGTATACTCGTCAATTAGGATCTATTATTGAGGGTCATAATGTCCAACGGCACTTGTACGCAGACGATACACAGCTGATAAACAGTTTTGCTCCATCTGCCCCCATCGCAAATCTAGCCAGTAGACAAGTAACTGATTGTTGCCTTGACAAAAAATCCTGGATGACAACGAATATGCTACTGCTTAACGATGGAAAAACTGAAGCTATTTTGGTAGGTCCAGCCACCAGGTGTTCCAAAACGGGACTAAGTAGCGTCCTTGTTGGAGTTAATAATATTCCATTGGCTACTGTTGTAAAAGATTTAGGCGTTCTCCTCGATTCTGAATTAAATATGGAAAGTCATGTAAATCATATTCGCAAGGTGTGCTTTATGCAGCTACGAAACATTGGTAACATTAGGAAGTACATCACTCGGGAAGCGGCAATACGGCTCGTGTTATCACTAGTAATGTCGAGACTCGATTATTATACCGGTCTTCTCATTAACAAGCTTCAGGTAGTTCAGAACACAGCTGCGCGAATTGTATCACTGAGAAATAAGTATGACCACATTACCCCCATTCTTCAAGATCTACACTGGGTCACACTAGAATGCAGAATCCGTTTCAACATCCTAAGTTTAGCATATCAATGTGTCTCCGAAACTGCACCAACGTACCTATCTGAATTGCTAGAGAGTTACACACCTACACGAACCCTCAGATCTTCTGAACAAAATCTCCTGAAGATTCCCAGAGTAAACACTAAAACCTATGGCCATAAAGCCTTTTAATTCGTGGCCGCCACTCAGTGGAATAATCTCCCAACTCATATTAAATCTGTCCCGACTTTATCCGTATTTAAAACTAACTTGAAAACATTCTTGTTTAAAGAAGCTTTCCCGTAAGCTGTATGCTAAATTTCTCTCTTATTGTCAGCACTTAGAGCATGCAATCGCATGGATTTAGCGCATTACAAATGTACTATTATTATTATTATTATTATTATTATTATTATTATTATTATTATTATTATTATATATAGCTCCAATAGGATAACAACTGTTATTTCATTACTGGCAACTTTATTTGTTATCAATATAGCACTACTGACACCATGCCTCGAGACAACTGGCAGTGAAAGATTGGCACGAATATATTCTATGCTTGAGTTTTATGCCCATAGACTTGAACGGGGTGATGGTGATTGTGGGCTTGTGGGAGTCGATTGTGGAGAGGGAAAGGGGCTCCTGAGAGCCTTTATCAGATACCAAGCCATGACCTCCGAGTTAACCAGCACACGCGTGAATATTGAATCATGCCAGGAAACGGAAACTATTCTTCCCGTCGAAATGACAGCAATATCATATGATATTGTTAACGTGTAAACCCAATGCTTCGCCAAGCCACTATCGGCGTTTTATCGCGTTGTCTATTATTAGTGTCATTAAGATGGTTAAGCGTTCCTTGCAAATTCTTCTCACGATCGGAAAAGTGTTTTTATTAAATTTTGCTTCAAATCAGCACACGAAGTTAATGCGTTGTTCACGGGACATGGTCTTGTACCCTCCTAGTCTTTTTCAGAGAATTTGAGATTTCTTTTTCTTCTTTTAGATGTGAGTCTGGTGTCTGTCTGTCCATCGTCGGCCGGGTTATGCGATTGAGTCTGGTATCTGTCTGTCCATCATCGACCGGGTTATGCGATTGAGTCTGGTGTCTGTGTGTCCATCATCGGCCGGGCTATGCGATTGAGTCTGGCGTCTATCTGTCCATCATCGGCCGGGTTATGCAATTGAGTCTGGTGTCTGTATGTCCATCATCGGCGGGGTTATGCGATTGAGTCTGGTGTCTGTCTGTCCATCATTGGCTGGGTTATGCGATTAAGTCTGGTGTCTGTGTGTCCATCATCAGCCGGGTTATGTGATTGAGTGTGGTGTCTGTCTGTCCATCATCGGCCGGGTTATGTGATTGAGTCTGGCGGCTGTCTGTCCATCATCGGCCGGGTTATGCGATTGTGTGTTGTGTCTGTCTGTCCCTCATCGGCCGGGTTATGCGATTGAGTCTGGTGTCTGTCTGTCCATCATCGGCCGGGTTATGCGATTGAGTCTGGTGTCTTTCTGTCCATCATCAGCCGGGTTATGCGATTGAGTCTGGTGGCTGTGTGTCCATCATTGGCTGGGTTATGCGATTGAGTCTGGTGTCTGTCTGTCCCTCATCGGCCGGGTTATGCGATTGAGTCTGGTGTCTGTCTGTTCATCATCGGCCGGGTTATGCGATTGAGTCTGGTGTCTGTCTGTCCATCATCGGCCGGGTTATGCGACGATGGTGCACTTATAATTAACCACTCTTGTGTCAAGTTAAACTTTTAATTGACAAACTGGCCGAAATGCCTATGCAATGGTGGTGAGAAACCAGTAATCAAATATTCAATAAAAATATTATTTCTTAGACATACTAGTGCATATTTTACACAATAGTCTAAAAATAGTAGATCAAACCCGAACATGGCAAGTTACTTGGGTAGTACCGGGCCAATACATGGTCTATTGGCAAGGTGTTAGCCCAGTGCCGGCGCAGTAACGTGTGTTATAAGGATACGTTTCTAATCAGCCCAATTGCCTCTCCGAATACCTTCGTATAATCTAAAGGTCCAGCATGATGATAGTCGAAAGATACATGCAAGGGAAATACAAATAGGTATATACCACAGAATAAGTACTAAACTGTCAATGTAATGTTCACTATGGACGGATAACCTTGATTTTAGTCAATGAATCCTGAAATGTCTTAATAATCACCGCGCACTGACCACAATAAAATCAAACCAGCAGAATGTACATGTGTCTAGTTGGATGGTTATAGAGCGTATACCTGAGCAGACCATATATACTGTCTAGACAAGACAATTTCCAAATATAGCAAAACTAAAAAGTTAAATTTATGTGATGGCGAACCCGCCTAACTCAGTATGAGCCACGCGAGATGCGTACTAGCGCTTCAATATAGATCACATCTCCTGCAATAATAATTAAGTTTCTCTTGGTTTACGGTACTGTTACAGTAATGAACCTTTCCAGTTTTAGCCATGCGCCGCACAACTCTATCTAAGCTCCACGCACACCTCGCTCGTGTTGGGATCAATCGATCTCTGATATCCATGACTATCAATTTCCAAAAAACTAAGATACTAAGATGTCGGCTATTTTAAAATTAATTTAACTGAGCGCTGTTGCTCCCTGTGGAAGCAACAGCGTCTAGTCAAATTAGTTTTAGAATATTCAAAAGAATGTTTATTAAAGGGTAAAGGCATATAATTCGTACACTGTGTCGGACTATTAAGTGCTAAAGACGGACTATATCGAGACATTTATAACGTCACGATTATGCGTCGTCTACAGCGCACGTGGTTGGCTATGATGCCATATGACGTCATGTGATAGATGGATAATCTTGGAAACGTCCATTGTTATATATTCCTATGCGAGCATCAGGTGGAAATGATTTTGTTCAAATGATGGCATCTACAGCATGCTGCATGTAGGGTAGAGTAAACATGTTTGGAACCGACCCTGTTTGGTTCTTCATGGATCTAACAATAAGGACAGCTGTCACATTTTGCAACTTGTTTTTCAAAGTGTATTTGGGGTGCGTGGGTGGTGTGGTTGGCAGCTGCACAAAAAGGCTCTAACACTATCTAGGTCTACAAAGAGAGCCTCAAAATATTTCAGAAGTGATCTTGGTCATTTTGAGGGTGCTGGTTCCGAATTGCGTCTGTGTACATTGATAAATTTGTGATGTTATCACAGTCGACATAAAGGCAGCAATTTAAAAAGGTAATTCAGTTTTAAAAAGCTTTGCTTTTGAACTGTGTATTCTAAATGTATATTCTTCTTTCTCACAGAACTTCATTTCTAGGATTGCAATCGCAAAATAACAATTAAAGGGCCATTTTCCCATTTCTCAACCATTAAAGGGATATTGATCCATTGTGAACTCATAAACGTGCACAATAATTCGTTTTATCTATTGTTTTATGTGTTCAAATTTAAATCAGAATACTTGATAGCAAAGTTATGTTTGTTTATACGATTTACAAAATACCAATAATTAAAGGGACATCCACTCATTATTTAACCATGCCACTTTGCCATCAAACATAATTAGTGACAAAATATGGCCTATTATGCAAAAAGAGATAAGGCCTTAAAGGCGATTGTAATGAGAGTAGATATAATGTTGAGGTCTGTGAAGCTTGTTTGAAGAAAGGTAAGGCCGTACGCGGAACCGGAGGGTGCTGGAAAGCTGTTAGAATGTTCACCAAGTAATATTCCTAGTTTGGATCTTTGCTGGATGTTGACACCAATATGCCCAACAATGCTCATTGTCATCGATGTTGAATAAAAACCAGTAATTACATGATAAAAGTCATTCCGTACCAGGATCACTTTGCCCCTTCCACATTGGTTGGTTACCTACCGTTCTGGCAATCCTTTCCAACGTCAGAGGGCTACAAACTAGTAGAAAGCTGAGGCAAGAGTACACCAAAGTAATTGAAAATCTTGCAGTGTATGAGACTACAGACTCTGGCATAACACCTCAGATAAATATGGAAATTCATTCTTCGACTTGGGAGGTTTTCAAATGAAAACGAATTCCCTTGGTACCATAATTCTCACCATGCAGGATTCTGATCTGAATAGCAATTTTATGAAAGCAAAGATTCGTCTTCCTGGTAAATAGTGAAAAATACAAATATGTAACTACAACCGCCAACTTTGATAAGATTATTGAGAATGTCATTCACTCAAGGCATTGCCAGGCAGCTTATCGAAGCATTTAATCGATCCAGAAATGAGATTCCCACATACAGATAAGTGTTCGGATATGTGGAAATAGTGGAGAGAGCACTATCGTTTCTGCATGTAGAATGAGATGTTAACCGGGATGAAGACCTTACTCAACATCAAATATGCTTCCATCCATGGTAAGTGCTGGTCAAGCATATACCTTAGCGCATCATTAATTCCCGTCGAGAATGTTGTACACATGTTCTCATTGTAGCAAATATGTGTGAGGGAATCACAAGTACCGGCATAAGCTTGAAAGATGTCAGCGGCTGGCAGAGCAGGATATCCAAACAACATTCTGCGCCGTTCAAATTAAGCCCCAATTTGTCAGCAATACTTTCAAACAAACAGACTAAGCAATGGATTCTTAGAGTGTGATTTGAGATTGGGAAGAGCATGGTACTTTATCGATTCCCCATCGAGTAACACTGTATCTTGCTAGAGGTTGTATTGCCATGACAACTACCATAGCTGGTGCAATTCCTGAATTAAGCAGCAGCCAAGACGTAGTGTACGCTACCTAAAATGGAGAAAAAGCGAGTAATAATCAACGCTAATACATATTAGATAATAAATATTGTCGTCATCTACACATTTTTCTTTTGAAAACGTATCGATTTGTGATTAGAAGAGCTGCACATAGAGATGAATGGACATTATATCCTAATCCACACTTTGTCCGGAACATTGGGACAGAGTGAAACAAGAATGCTTCCTCTAGTGCATTCAATGAGTGGCTGTGATACAAGCTTCCTTTATGATTAAGGGAAAACGATATTTTTGAAAAACAAATTGGCGTCTCTATGTCTGGGTAATACGAATTAAATATCAGATGAGGATATAATGAAGCCATGCATGGACGCATCCGAGAATATGCTCTTTGTATTGGATGTAACGCGACCAGGCAATCATTCTTCTGCAGCCCAGCAAGATCCGAGCCAGTGATTCCAGTGATATATTTATTTTAAAAACTCTTCTCTTGGTCTGCAAATGGACATATTCTATGAGAAAATTCGAAGGTTAGTGGATTAATAGGTTTACATCTACCTGCTATTTCCCGACACCCTCATCAAGGTTCAGCGGCTTATCTTTAATATGACACACCCAGCGATAAATAGTTCTACTCACGTGTCTATCCCATGTTCAAATGCCATTTTGGCTATAGGTGGTACGCTGAAGAGTATAGCTACCTCACCTGCCATCCTCGTCTTCTCCCTTTATCTACTTGTTTTTCCTAATACAGGTGAGGCGTCCACAGACACTTTTTGGCATATTTTACAAATGTAACTGAAGAATGTTATTATAGGACCAGATATCGTTAACATAGAAAATGCAATTTTAGGTTAAGGATATTTAGATGCCTATATGGCATATCTGTCTTTAGCGACTCTTAGAAAAGGACCTCTGCTTATCACATTTCTACTTAGCGAGATCTAGTCAGATCTGCTTATAGCGGCCACATATGCTAACCCAGTAATACTCGTATTAGCAAAAATACCGGCTTCTAAAGTGGGCTTGAGAAATGCCCATTTGCAGACTAAGATAATACTATTTTTGAAAGTTTACCACTGGAATGACTGGCTCGATAACCGAGCCTGTCATTCCATTGGTAAATTTTCATAAATTGTCTTCTCTTTGTCTGCTCGTGGGCTTTTTAAAGAAAATTGAAATCTTTTGACAAATTCTAGAGTTAAAGGGCTAAGAGACACGCGCTAGTGATCACTTCCCCCTTTGCCGCTACTGTCGGTCAAGAATGGTACCTGCAAGCGTCTTAAAAGATGTCTATTTGTAGAGCAAAAGAAGAATATTTTGGAAATTTTACCACTGGAATGACAGACTTGATAATCGAGCCTGTCATTGCTGTTTTGAAAACATATAGACCTGCCTGCCTCCCACTGACACCCATATGCCCCCCCCCCCCCACACGCACGCACGCATGCGCGTATTCACCTGCACATATGGCATGCTATTAACCGCTAGCTGACTGACAGCTGAATAGTTTCTAAATTTATGTGCAGAACTTTAGATACGGGTCTTCCGGTGCTGAACGCCCAGTCTTTGTATCAGTAGCTTGACGCCAGCCAGATTTATAGTTCATTGTCTGTGAATATCTTCGCAGTGTGTTTTGGTCTGGTCAACCAATTCAGTATCCGTTATAACACCATAGAGTACACATCTTAAAGTTTTAAGTAATAACTTCCAAGTAGTTGTAAGACGCAAAATAGTTAATCTTTGTTGAAGAAACCCAGGAGAGATCTACCCCTTCAGGTAATTTACATACAAATAGTGCCTTAGATATATTTCTGGATATATACTGGGGACAAATCCAGGGTGGTCTTATATCCAGGTGGTAGAATATAGAGGGTAACATTATATAGCTGCAATGAGCCCTTGGAACATGTAATTTGTAGAGTTGATTTCTATTTGTAGGAGGGTGTATTGGGCTTTAGTCCATTAAATGTTAGTCTAACATTATCCTAGTCTTTGATATTTAGATCTTGCATCACATGATATAAGTAAGACCAGTAATTGTTTTTCTGCCTATCGCCCTAGAGATAAATAGTTTAGTAGTGCATATTGGCATAATAATGAAAACAAGTGCTGTTCATTTAAAGCTAATGTTGCTATAGGCAGTTGCTACTTATGATTACAACTGCGTGCACCAATATCATCTTCAGCATGAACACCAACTTGTCCATAATAGGTTAATAATCATTTTATTGTGACCTCATCTTGATGGGGAGTGTGTGGATTGTGTTTTAAAATGTAAATGACCACAAGTGGATCTCCATTGCAGACATCATATTAATGATAGCTGAGATTTGATAATAGGCATATTGTAACACTGTACTGTTTATATCGTATGCATTTATATTGATTGTTATTAGTTATTTAGTATTTTCTGATTCTTTGTTTCAGAACGATTATACGATTATACGATTACGATTTCTACGATTCTACAATATTTACACACGATATCTACGAACTTCATACTATTCACGCATGATACTCATGCCAACACTCACTATTCACGCTTCATACTTACGCAACACCGCACAATCACAGCGCACATGAAAACGTCATTAAATTGTATATATTCCTTAGAAGAAATCTCACTTGTTGGTTTTATTGACTACCTATGAACCCTTCCGCACCAATTGCCGTAGTATATTTTAAAAACAAATTTTTTCTTTGAGAAGATTTAAATTTCTTGAACAAAATTAATGGATAAAGCGGTAGGATGAGCGCATAGAAAAGGGAGATACATCGTAGGTCCCAATAACTCAAGAAGGTGATCAGGATGATGCAGGTCTCGCCATTTGTTCCCACTGGTACGAGTGTCAGTGAAAGGCACACTCTTGAATATCCTGAAATTAATTTGACTGAAAGCTGTTGTTTCCTTAGGCGACAACAACTTCCAGTCAAAGTAAAGTTAAAATTCTAAAAATATTATCAAACATAATATCACAATATCGAACATGTCGCCTTACTTTGTTCATGCGTTTCTGATTTGTTCGTTTAACGCCATAATGATTAAATTTGATCAAAATATCAAAATATTTGCTTTTTGAATGTCCAGTTGCAGGACAATAGGAGAGTGTTAATGAAAATATACCACTGGACAGACTGGCTCGATTATCCAGACAGTCATTCCAATGATCAATCAAAAAAAATACTCCTCTATTGGCCTGCAAATGGCCATTATTTAAAAAACCACTACATAGGCTAAGCCGGGTTTTGGGACTTTGGCATGGACGGGATATATCGAGATCTGGAAATCATCTATGTCAAGACCCCCACGCCACCATGAAGGGACATCTCGTGAATGCGAAAGATGTGCCATATAAGTGTATTAAGGGAACACGCGTTTTTCATGATCCATGTGGTTCATACACAAGTTTTGATTTGGCTGTGATTATTCTCAATTCATTGAAAAACGAGCACACTCCATAGCTAAGACTTTTCTCCGAATAAACAGAAGACACAGTTTTTCAATTCCCTTTAGCATGAAAACAAGTGTGTATCTTGCCAATCTCGTGCCTAAATGATGTTGCTATCTATGACAGCATCCCACAGTAAGTTACATAGATCACAAGATAAACGCACGCTTCCCTCCAAATAAGGATTGGTCACGTCTGAACGTCACCTTTCCTTTATCGGATTGCCAGTTAACACAACACATGCCAAGAATCCTGCAATTAGCTACACTATTTACACTGACCAAAGTGACGATGGAGGAATGCAGTTTACCTATCAATCATATGACGTCATAATCAAAGACGTCAAGAATAACATAGCTAAGTTCGTCACGCTTAATTGATGACAGACTATGCGTTGTTATACGATTTGTATGTCTTTTACTATTTAATAAACATGTTGTTGAATATGTTGAAACTTTGATTTGATTGAGTGCTGTTGCTGGCATAGGCAAATTAATAGTCAGCGATCGATCGATCCCAACATGGACGAATTGTGGATAAAGCTTAGCTAAATATGCGCGGGGCATAGCTAAAACTGGATTCCTCAATTCATATTGGAGTAACATCAATTCCACCTCAGACCGGTTTGATAATATGCAGATACGTCCAGCGTTCACATCTTATCCTGTCTACGGTATAGGTCTATCGTTCAAATTGATTTGTCTATTATCCGAATGGATGGCTAATAAAAGGCAAGCCGTCTAAGGCCGTGTTCTCACTAGAGACTTAATTGGGAATAAATATATTTTTTCTCTTTTTTTTTTTTTGATCGGGGATAACGCCATACCTCACGGCCATACTCTTTGCTTAATGATTAACATTATATTGTTAATCAAAGATAATTACCAGCATTTATGCATAAAGAATGTCTAAATATCAACATATACGTACAGTTCTAGAAAAATAATATTTTATTCTGATCAAATTAACCATGTCAGCCGTGATTTCCCAATTTTAAGCCACCCGTATAAGCAGAAAATAATACATATTTTGAAACTAGTTTGGGTAGAGGGGCGGCTGCTCGATTTTTCAGCACCATCGGGGCAAATCAGTATCAAATTCTTAGATATAATCTTGCATTTTTCTATAACATTCTTAAGAAAGGTTAACCGGCCGTGATCGAATGTAGATATTGAAACACTGGCATAACAATAATATATAGGATTTGTTTGAAAACTGTAATAACAATAATATGTAGGATATGTTAAAAGATAGATTGCAATTGTCTAATTTATTTACACCTTCATTACAAAAGCCAGATATTTCCTGCATTACTGATATGCGAAAACCGTCACAATTTAAAAAGTAAGTCTGAGATGTCACTACGTTTGAATCATTGTATCATTATCGCCGAACACAAAACACCCCACGGACTTCCTTAGTGATAGGATATCGTTAGCTTAGTGGATTGACGTGCTACAATGGACCTTTCCAGTTTTAGCCATGCCCCGCCCATATCTAGCTAAGCTTGTACTGCAACTATCATTGCCAAATCATCATATATTCATTATCCACCGTATCGCTCTATGCAGGGGAGACATGGTGTTGGTTAGAAGATATATGGACATAAATATTTGCCACAAATTATTATCGCTCATTCGCAGTCAAGCCCACAATCACATTTTATATTATATAGGCCAGGAGGTAATTTTCAAAATGGGCCTAGAAAATATGTTTCCTGTAAAACAAAGTACGCAATTGATGTGCTATTTTAGACTGTTTGGGGGATGCCTCTGAGACAATTTTGATGTACTGTTAAATTGTAGCAGCAACAATATATGACAGCCAACTCTTTGTTAAGGGCGTAGCGGCCAAGGCGCAAATCAGAAAAAATTGGCAGCTTTCTTTCCCCCCGCTCCTACAGCATCTATTCCTAAAACAAATGGTCTTGCTATGTCGATATGAGATAAGAATTTCCTTGCTTCTCCCGTATTTCAAGTGTTATACTATATAATGCTATCTAAACACTAAATTCCATGCACATTGTTGTGTTTGTAAAGCAAATTCCTACTGTAAGTCTGCAATAATATATTGGAATGAATAATCAGCTTATCAAAGCAGTTAACGCTGCTAAGTCGAGCTATCAATTGTTCTGGAAACCAAAGTGTTGACATTAATTCACTTAGTCCAGAATTATGTGCATTACCCTCCACAAACCAACAATTACAAAATGCCTATTAATCGCAAGAATTGTAGACGTCATACCAGTAGTCTGCATATGATACTTATAATCATGCACTCAATGTTAACATCAAACCTATTGTTGACAATGTGTTCATAACTACTGGCTTAAGCAATTAATACTAAAACAAGTTCTTTCTGGCTTTCAACATGTTTGATCATTTCAAATCGAAACATCACAAAATCTAGGAATTTGCCATTAAATTTCATGATGATGATGGTGATGATGATGTCCGAGACCGAGTCCGTGGCACAATGTTTTAGTTGAATTTTTTGGTTTTCGTGAATGGTATGCCATTGCTCTGAGAGGCACACATGGCGCTACGTTGACATACAGATTATTGTTTGTTTTGTGGTTATTTCGGGGACAACTGAAAGATCATCCATAGAGCCGGGTTCTTAGACGGTGTACAAAATGCGTTACACACACAGTCAATGGACCTTTCCGGTTTTAGCGATGCCCCGCCCATCTCTAGCTAAGCTCCACCAACACTTCGCTCGTGTTGGTATCGACCGATCTCTGAACACCCTGACTATCAATTTCCGAAAAAACTACACATTTCAGGCAGCAACGGCACCCAGTCAAATTGGTTTCAAAATATTCAACAGCATGTTTATTAAATAGCAAACAATTACAAAGACATACAATTCATACAACGTGTCGGAGTATTTGAGATTTGGTGACGGTCTATATGGAACCCTTTGTGATGTAATGATTGTAACGTCATCATACACGCGCTGAGCTGATTATGACGTAATACGAGCTCAGATGATGGATGGATTTTCTGGAAAGGTGAATTCAACCAGTCCAGGGTTCGATCATTAACCTAGGTTTGAGATTTCCATCCATGATGTTATAGCCATTAAATTCTGGTTTGGTAATTCTTGTTTGGTGAGCTGTCAGTTCTTCTAGATATACGACTTCTAGTTAGCTAGATGGATGTGTCGCTGCATAATTTCAGAAGTATGTGTGTGACATTCTCTCGTCTGCCTTTTATGGCAGAAAATCCAATATCTGACTTCGCTGTCCGGTCTGTTGTGCACTCATACGGTTCACAGGCAAATCTGTTTGCGGGATGATATTGCCCAGCAACAAACTAACACTTTTGCCGCTCCTCGTATTTCTGGAGATGCCCCACAGCTGTTGTTTTCACAATGCCACTGCAATCACTCGCCAGGTCATATCTTTTAAGTGCATGCGATGAGGGAAGTGCTTTGCATGCGTCTGAACCAATTGTCGAGTCTACTTTGTGGATTGGAATGTGTCGTACCATTTGCGACACACATGTACGAATCCGAGGTTTTGGTACATCGTTGCAGCGTACAGATGTATACATATGACAGAAACGATTGTGTCTGGCGACTACACGCACCTCTGCTGATGGTCATATGAAGCATTGCGTATATGCGGTATAAGCTACATATCTGCATCGTCATGATCAGACATCAGTTAGCAGACTGTTCCTACATGCTATATTATTATCACCATGTACTTATGTTCTTCATATGGCAGCAACGGCGCCCAGTCAAATTAGTTTCAAAATATTCACCAGAATATTTATTAAACAGTAAAGGCAAACAAGCTGTACACAAACGCATAGACCGTCTTCAAATATGCGTTCGTGACGTACTTATCGAAGTCATTCATTATGATGCCAGTGTACACATCACGCAGTTCATTATGCCGTCATATGATGGGTGGGTAGTCTGGAAATGTGAATTCTTAATATACGTACGCGTCCAACTTTTTGGCCACGTGTGAGGTGGATCCCAATGTCTTAATCTCAATAGTTTTAGATAACCTTCGTTGCAGATATTCTCCTGCCTAGATAGAGTCAATCTTGTAATAACAATCAAATATCATATCTACTCTATTGCAGACATTTTCACCAACTGGTGCTTGATACAATATCATAGTACTTTCCTACCAGTTGTCAAAATTTCTTGGCGTCGTCAATTTTTGTCTTATGGACAAACGGCCATTTCATCTAGGACATTTTCAGTCGGTAGTGGCCTTTCATTACAGTGATGTTCGGGTAGCACGTCATCATTTTATCTAACCCAGCGACCAGGCGCTCTTTACATTCTTATGCAATTTGCAATCAGAATGTGCCGCGCCGTGGACGTGGTTGATAGATCCTCTGCAAGGACGTTCTTCATGTTGAAATCTCAGGATTGAGTGACAATCACTATCATGTCGATGATATTTCTATCAGCAATGGAAACAGCTGAACATCTTAATAATGGATCTTTCCGGTTTTAGCTCTGCCCCACTTATCACTAGCTAAGCTCCACCAGCACATCACTCGTGTTGGGATCGGACGATCCCTGAACTACCTGACTATCAATTTCCAGAAAACCATTCAGGTAAGCTGTTTTTAATATTTTGAAACTAATTTGACTTGCCGCTGTTGGTGCCATTAAACAGCGTCCAGTCAAATTAGATTCAAAATATTCAACAGAATGTTTATTAAATAGCAATTGCATACAATTTGTACAACATGTTGGACTATTAAGCGCTAAAGATGGACTATTTCTAATCCTTCATGACGTCATGATTATGACGCCACCCTACACGTCACGTAGTTGATTATACCGTCATGTGATGAATGGATAAATTGGAAAGGTCTAGTGATATTGATGTGTGGCAAGGTTTCCCAAAACGATTGCATATTGCTGTCTATGCCGTTTGTAGCAAACTCCTTCGGTTGCTTCTGTCTAATGTTCCTTGCTGTTAGGAGGCATGCTGCGACAGACCGTGGTAGTATCATGCCAGATATAATATTGATAACGGGCTAGCAATCTTCTTCGAGAGTATTAACGGCGAATGAATGTGTTGCAACATCAGATCTGCATATAGACCCTTTGGACATCACCTTCATCCCTCTTTCGCCTGATGCTCCAGTATCATTGTGTGCTCCGACATGTTCACGGCTTGTCACGAACCATATGCCTAAGACCTCTTGCTTTTGGGTGATAACAACGGTCCCTTTTCTCTTCTTGTAGTCTAGGCTGATAGACTGCTCGTGTGAGATTGCACATGAGGGAACTTCTTGAGTAGTTGATGCTAAATAGGTATACAGTGCACCGTGTGTGTGATTGGGGGTGGTCCATAGCGTAAAGCTATTGAGTCGTAATGGCTACAGTCGTCAAATGGAGCTCCACCCCCACCGCCGCTGCTGCTGACTGCATAGTTGGTCGGCAGAACCACATGGGTCTCGTGGGACCGAGTGTGCATTCGCACCCGAAGGATTCAACCATAACAACCGAGGCTCCACTTTGAATACCTTGCTTCTCAGTAGACCAATTGTAGCTGGTGGGGGAGGAGGGGATACGTAAACAATCTTCGCCCTCAGACTCAGAGCTCTCTGTGGGGTATTCATCTGATCGCCAGGGAACGATTCAAGTGGCACGTCAACATCAATTAACAATGATATATAATAATATTTATTAAGGAATGATTTACGAAGCCAGGATAAATAAAAACTCGTGTATTATGACGATCAACATGCGAATAACGACTGAAAGTAAATAACGATACGTAACTAAGAGATAATAACGTTGAATAAATGAGTGATAATAACGAGAGTACAAAATACAACTTGAAGTTCGGTATTCTTTGAGGGTTATGAAAAATTGTCCAACCCGATAGTATGTATGCAAGATAAGTTTCTCTAAGCAGACATGACTTGACACTTTTATTAGGGTAAGAATAACGCGATGTCGTGGGCAATGAAAGACGAAAACTAATCGGTGATAACTAACAAATAACCTGTGCCAAAACCACAAAGTAAGGAACGTCTTCTGATAATAATGAAAACGCCTATCTGCTTTACATAACACCAACAACCAGATGAGGAGAATAGGGAAGAGAATGAGGCTGATCGAATTGGTGAGCAGAATCGCTCATTCACTATGACGATCCACTCCAATGAGGGGGTGACCAATGAACTACCAACAGAATTTCCGATGATGGGAAATCCACTATAAGGCGGAAGTATGACAATGGCGGATATAGATCCGCATGGCAATACTTGAGTGACGGACGTTCCCATTGCCAGTCTTATGTGACAGAAAGGCGGAGGGAGAACTAATGTTGTAAACTACTATGATTCAGCTCTCTAACCTTAATGTTTAAACTATATAAAATCGGGACCTAATGTCTCTGGTGGTAGTAAGTTCGTTCCACAGAAGTATCAAATGAGAAAACCCCGTCTAATTGTGCACACATCACGGAGGGATACGATTCTAATACCGATCGTTTGCCTATGCCTCAGGATCTTTCATCTGGCTGGTGAGATAACACATACGCGTCTTTATAGTTACGGTTACTATTAATATATAACTTACCCTGGGACATTGCCACTGGCTCGTTTGCACAGTTAGCCACAATCCACAGTTTGATATTAAAGTCATGGAGTGGGACCAACTATCCAAAACAACAAGTGACCGTGCCCAACGCCAAATTCCAATTGACTGCCGTCCCATGTTATATTAGAAACATGTGACATCAGTCCATAGTCACATACCTTGGTGACAAACAGTTTCACCTGATCCGTGACAATACATTTAGTATGCACAGTAAATATTTATAGATTAAGTATAACATTAAAGCATGGACACAATATAATCGACAATCCTCTTTTGTATAATCCTAGGGTGTATATAATCCGTAGTAGTGTGTATAAGTCAATGGCGGTATGTGCCACTTCGATGTATGTTAGTTCACTGGTGTGTTTATCTGTGGGCGTGGCTTGTTCATTTATTTATGCATGTGCTGTGACTGTCCTGTTCGGGCGTGCCTGGGGTCCTCTGTATTCTCCTTTATAGGCGTGTGTGTATATCCATTTCTGTCCTGAATTGTGCTGTGTATGTTCCGTGTCCTGGTGCGCAGGTGGTATATGTCTGTTTATGACCCGTGTGATCAGTTGTGTGTTCTTGTGTGTGTCTTTCTGTGTGTGCTGACCCTCTCCCGTCCTCTGTACCATACGATCCAGCGAGATTGTCTGGTTCCGGATAAGTGCAGTTACCTATACAACGGAAACGCAGGTTCAAGCTGGAATGACCTAGGCGAAGAGTTACGACAGATTTTGAGAAATGCATCAAAAGAGAAATACTACAACATATGACTCCCTAACGGTATAGATAATTTAACCCCTCATGTGTCATGAGCGCCCCAAACCACTCGAAGTGATACTCATATCAATTAACCCTTTAACGGGCTAGATCTTTTCCAAGAAGATTATAATTTTGGCACTTAGGTTCACAAAAATAATTATTTTCTGTTGGTCTGTAACTGGACATTCCTCATGACCGCTACAGATGCCGTGTTTGGTAGTGCAGACCATTGGATTAATGGTTACGGAAATCGACAATTCAGCCTAGTCAGTGCCCATTTACATTAAACTTAACCCCAACACGTGTTGGGATTTATCGATCTCTGAACTCCCTGACTATCAATTTCCAGAAAACTATAGAGGTAAGCTAACTTCCTATGGCAGCAACAGCGCTGAGACAAATTAGTTTCAAAATATTCAACAGAATGTTTATTGAATGATAAAAACATACAATTCGGACAACACGTCGGACTCTTAAGCGTTAAAGATGGAATTATGAAGTCATAATTATGACGTCATCCTACACGTCACGTAGTTGATTATGACGATATATGACGTCATGTGATAGATGGATACACTTGGAAAGCTCCATTCATCTGAGCTGTTACGCCTGTGTTAATGGACAGTCGCAACGACTATCATATAGGAATGGCAATGCCAAACATAGCCATTGATAGAAGAAACGATGCAGATCTGAGGAATGCACATGAATACATAAGACACTATTAAAAAAAATTGTTTCATTTCATATTCCTCTCACGAATCTTTTTATGCTTGGCACCTCAGCATCTCAATGGCGGGATCAATGTATTTCGAAGTGTACCCGTCACATGTCTAGCTAAGCTTTGACATAGCCAGCAACAGCTATAAATAGGATTAGTTTCAAAATATTCAACATAATGTGTAGTAAGACCTGTTGCATCAACTTAACAGTCTAATTGCCAGCCTGGACAAAACACACATCCGCTGTGGTCGTGATAAATGTTAATTTGCTTGTCAAAAGAAGACCATTTTTTGAAAATACGATTGACTAATCGAAGGATTGGCCCGGTCACCGAGTCTTCTTTGGCCTGCAAATTAACATTATCGCGGCAGTCATTCCAGTGATAAACTGTCAAAAATAGCATTCTTTTAGTTACCAAATGGCCACTACCTAGGGTAAATAATTTAGTCTCACTTCAACACTACCCCTCACATCCAGGCCAACAAAAAACTACCTTTCTAAATGACTGTGGGATGTATATGTATAAAATAACATTTATTGAGCTAAGATTTGGATCCCATTGAACAATCTTGGCCATTAAATGGTTAATTAATATAAGAAGCACCTTAGTCGCTTTGGGGTGTTGTTGACACAGGGGATGGTGGGGCGGGGATTGGGTGGGTGGGGGTTCAATTAAAAATTCACCATAGACATACACTTCATACACTTTCGTGAACGCCTTTTCAACTTTCGTTATGGACCTTCATCTTTTTTTTATTGGAACGCCATCTACCAAATGACGTATTTGATTATGACATCATATATTTGAGTGACAGGTAGGATCGCTCCATTATCCAACGAGCATACACAGATGGCGTTGAATATGAGAGAGTAGTAACTTCTAGACAAATTAATCTCAGCATATTCCCTGGAGGTAAAATGGGATCGGCCCAGAGGGGTAATGGACCTCTCAAGTTTTAACTATGCCCCGCCCATCACTAGGTACGCTCAGCCCACACCTCGCTCTTGCTGGGATCGATCTGTTCCGGAACTTCTTGACTATCAATTTCCAGAAAACTATACAAGGAAACCTGTTGAATATTTTGAAACTAATTTGAGCCCAGTCGAATGAGTTTTAAAATGTTCAACAGAATATTTGTTAAATGGTAAAGACATACAATTCGTACAGCGTGTCTGACTATTAACCGCTACAGACGGACTATATCGAGTCATTCATAACGTCATGATTATGACGTCAGCCTACACGTCACGTAGTTGATGATGACGTCATATGATCGAGCGAGGAAATGCATTCATGAATTGACCGTTTAAAACCGATGCTGGCAAAAACGGCTTCTGCAGCGGTTTCGCGAAATTTCCATTTGCAGACCAAGATAAGACTATTTTGAAAGTTTCCAACTGGAATAGCTGGATAACCGAGCCGGATATTCCTGTGATACATCGTCAAAACATATATTTCCTATGAGAAATATTGAAATTTTCTTGAACATGTTAGCGGGCTAAAGGGTTAATCTCCTTTCCTCTACCGCATAGATAATGGCCTGCGGTTTATCAGCAAATCTATCGCATCACCTGTGCACTTAAGATCCTCAACTGGGGAATTACTCTCTGAGCTATGAATAATTCCGTGTAACTGTGCGTATTTATGCACAGGAAATTAAACTACATGCATCAGTTCTTGCAATTCTCATGGGACCGGTTTCCTCGAAAGACAATGGACGGATACATTTCTACATATGCGGCACCATTTCCATCTAAGCTCCGCCCATATTTATGCGCGCTGGAACCACGAATTCTCCGATATTGAGTATTTGGAGACAAATTGTACAGCAACATCCCCCGTCAAATTCGTGTTAAAATACACAACAGCATGTTTTTATCAAATAGTTAATTCATCAAAGATATACAACTCGCGCAATATCGTGATGGGTTTTCCAGTTTCGTCACGGATCTGCGTCATTGCGATCGTGGCGTCAGTTAACGTGTGACGCAAGTGAGTATGACGTCATGCAATGGACTAATCCATTTTTAGCTATGCCTGGCCATCTCTAGCTAATCTCCACCAACACCTCGCTGGTATTGGGATCGATCGATCTTTGATCTCCTTGACTATCAATTCCCAGAGTTAAAGACGGACCATATAGAATCATTTATGACGTCATCCTACACGCCGCTTAGCTGATTATGACGTCATATGGCATCATTACTTTGGAAAGATTCATTGAGTGGCAGATCCAATCCCTCTATTGTGTTCATTTTTAAATGGTTCCCAGATTACACAAACACTTCTAGCCAGAATGACCATGTTGAAATACTGATCTATTAATTTGAACTTAATTTCTCTAGAAGAACGACACATTAGTCTATAACGTGTTCCTGTGCAATTAGTTTCAAAATAAATATGTACAAACTGACCTAGATAATGGATGAATCCAATCTGTCAGTCAGCATAATCAATTACGCCACTTGCAGACTGACGTCACTTCAAATAGGAAATGAATGACGTAGCTAAGCCCGTCAGAAAAATGGAATAGTCCGTCAGTTGTACGAATTGTAGGTTTTACCATTTAATAACAATTTCCATTGATATTTTGAAACTAATTTGACTAGGCGCTGTTGCGGCCATAGGCAGCAACAGCATACAGTCAAATTAGTTTCAAAATATTGAACAAGTTAGCTGTATATTTTTCTGGAAATTGTTGGTATGGGAGTTCAGGGGTCGATCGATCCAAACACGAGCAAGGTGTGGGCGGAGATTACTCTAGGGATGCAGCTACTTAAAATATACATCTAACTTGTTCAATATTTTGAAACTAATTTGACTGTATGTAGTTAAAACGATTGTAGAAATTTAGGACTTAAAGTATATACATCGATCCCAACACGCTTACATCATGGGAGGAGCTGAGCTAACAGTCAATTCATCAACTTCTTGAAAGTGAGACTACCATGATAACGCTGGTTACTGGGCGTGTATTAGTCATGTACCGACCCAGTAAGCTGCTTTATCAGTGTGTGTCCTATTAGCGGGTACCAAAGCCAGTGAGCCATGAGAAATAGCATTGGTAACTCAAACTATTAGTCCTGCAGCAGGATTATTCGAGTATCCGCCTCTTCATGATTGGAGTGTAGCGCTGCGATGCCACTTGTAACTGTGATATTGGCAATTACCACGGCAACCTCATCTAAACCATAACTTATGAGTGACTGGCCGTCAGGTTTTGTTGCTTCACCAGCATTCTGCTTTGCATATTCCGTATACAACTTTGTCAGTGTTGATTTGTTCTAAGTTCTAATAAGAAACAATTTTCAATTCCTGGGAACAGTAGCTTCTATAAGTACATGGACAATATCCCTTGGTATCCTCTGCTTCGCTTCTCTCTGTTGTGGGCTTTGGTGCTATTCTTTAAGTAGCGATTAAACACAACATGAATCTGAGTTGTTTGTTTGCTTATACAAAAGACATGATCCATGAATGCCATTGTCATGTCTTTAAAACAAGTACTGTCGTCTGCCTTTGGGATGGGCAACATTTGTAGTGCTGCATGTCCATCTAAGATGGCAACATCGGCTTTTGTTAGAGTAGCAACCGTTTCCCATAGGAGTAAGTCTTATAGCGTATGCATAAATTCTGCCTTTGTCGTAGTATGCATCATTCCATCTTCGGTGAACATGCTTAAAGGTACAGGAGACCTTTCGCAAGCCATCACTCTTTCAAGCGGCCCTTGTTTTTCTGTGTTTATTGCCAATAATCTAAGGTACATAACTTCATCGTTAATCTTAACACTGCTTTTGTCAACTTTAATTGACTATAACATTTCACTCATAGTGTTCACACCAGATCTTGGCATTGTCTCATAGACATTCTTGGCACAGTCTGGTCTGCAGGTGGCACACGCCATATATTCACAAACTTGATAGCCAAAGAATCGCTTTTTTCCAAAGCGCCAACGAGACTCGCCTGTACTTCGGCATTTGCCAGAACTCAAGTTGTAAAGTAGACAAGATATGATGGTGGATCTTGAAGGCGGAATGGATCCAAATATGTTTCACTAAACATGGTGTCACCCTCTTAACATCATTGTCCTAACGTTTGATTGCTGCTTTCGAACTACTGTGTTGAATATCAGAGCAAGGCTCGCATTTCTTGGCTCGGCAGAACTGTGTCTGAAAATTGGTTGACTACTGAGTTGTTATTGGCCCAGATAGAAACCACCGAGCTAGGGCTGGCCCTCTCAACACAATTCGATTGTACCACCTATTCATTTCATCTATTTGTTCTCTTTAGTTTAGAGGACGTAATCAGGTCATACCATGTTGGACTTACATTTGGATATCTTTGTGACAAATTGTTTGTCATTTTTAAAATGATCAAGAATCTCAAATGGCAGTCTTTTCATCATGATCGGCGTACATTTGGCATATGTGCTTCTGTTTGAAGCAAACAGCAACGGTAGGAATCCCGCCTTTGATGACTGGCAGACTTTCCAATCTCCATTCCGTGGAGCTGCCAAGAAAATCTTTAAATGTATCGAGACTTTCTGCAGATCTTCGTATGCGAGTTTGAATGTGGGAGAACTTTGTCAGCCCTCATCACGGTATAGCTTTATCAATCTCACTTATCATGCCATTTATAGCTGCAGTCGGGGGTAGACGCTCCGCATTTGCAAACTGAACCACTAACTCACTTAGACTTTTAATACGTTCGGCTTGAGAATGATATCCTGACTTTTCACGCCAAACACTCAAGTACTTCAGGAACCGGAAATGGGGAGCCTCATCGACAAGTTTCAAGGCATAGAGTCCACGTGCCAAATCCTTCCCAGATAGAATCTGCCATACAGTTCCTTTAGCAAATACATCCGACTCACATAACAGATTACGTAGCCCTGCATTTCCATATAGAAAACTAATGCCAGCCACGAGAGACATGATAAAGTGCATGCCTCCTTCATACGGCATTAGCCCCTCCAGCTCTTCTGGCCTAGACTGCTTCACTTACAATGCTTTCGTTAATAGGCACTTGCCAAAGAATACTGGAACGTGTTCATGTCCGAGTGCAAAAGCCACTTCTTTGCGCCACATAAGATTAGTGTAAACCGGGGCAAGCTCTGTAGGATTTGCCATTATAATGGGAGCATAAGCCTAAGTATTCCTATGGCCATGTGCGCAATGCTTTCTTCACTTGGCTCCTCCGTAACGTCAGTCAGTATCTCATTATCTTAATTTTTTACTGCTTTGATCATTTGTCAATTAACTGACCTTGATTAACGCCTCACCTACAGCTATTTCACATCAGCACACTAAATCAGGCACCCCTGGTTGTGGAATGAATGAGAGCTCTGTTGTTTCAACCTTTGGGGTATACACGCCAACGTGTTAGTGCTATCGCGGCCAATAGCAAGCTCTTGGTACCGATTTTTGATTGAAACTAAGAGGTAGACTTTCTTTTCAATCATTATTGCATGGTAAAATTCGCCCTTTATTTGCTTTAAAAAACTGAGGTGAGCATTGTCGGATGCTTAGGAGGCACGATTACCAGTACATACTTTGGAAGGCATGTCTTCATCTGGTGATACCTAGCATTTACGGCAACCAGATCTGGTCGCGTGCCATGTAGCCGATGAAGTATTCGAGCATCTACTAGTGTTTCGGCTGCTCCTAGAATCTTTGTATAAATATTCTCATATGTGTCGTCTAGCACTGTTGCAACCAAAGACCAGAGGTTCTTACCAATATCTGTGGGAAAGAAAGCGGTACATAACACAGAAAAAACTGTTGCTTTTCCAGTCAAACGCTGATATCTTCTCAGAGAAGCGCTGTTACGCTCTTGGTTACTGCTCATAGAAGCAGTCTTTAAAATACTATTATCCTCAGTGTCCTTATACTGAGTCAGTCTTTGCAAATGTTGATGACTACAGTATGTCGATCTACAGGCGTTGTGGTGTTTGAAGAATTCTTCCCCATCAAGTATGTCTGTTTTATTTTCTATTAGGGCCCCCTCTCATCCTGGCGCTACTACGGGCTGAAAACAAGGAATCTAATTTCCTTATGACAGGGGTGACAGCAGGGTTCTTCTTTGTGAAAGACCAAGAACAAAACACACATAAATCAACAGTAAAGATATCCAGCTTCGCTTTCTTTTCAGGGAAAGCAGCACTAAACTCTAACATTCCGGCAACAATGCGCAAACTTGTAAAGTTAAGGTTTATTGAAAACACGAGATTAAATTTGTATAAAATGAAATCCTGTGTTTAAAAACGTACTTGATTTTTTGGGGTTCGCAAAATCATCCGGCCGGAAGACAAGTCCAATGGATTGGCAAATAACACTGCAAACTGCCTCGCTCATCCCCAACCCAGCCGCACCTTATTCAGCCGCTTCGTCTCATTCAACACAGCAATTTTATATTTAATTAATTAATATTTTTATTATCATGATATTTGAAACCAGAAAGGCGATAAAATATGCCTGAATAAGTAATTAATGTGAGAAAGCCGCCTTTGTAGGTTCGTGTTTCGCAATGCTTAATGTGCCCCAACACAGTTCAGAAACTATATCATAGCTAGATTTGTAAGAATTTTCAAGCTTGTCATCCGGTATTCCCTTATTGCCAAGATTCTCGCCATAATTTTGATATATGGCAGTATTTAGTATAATTCCGGTTTGGGTAGCTCACTAACTAAGCCACTTTTTATGTCCATGGTGCTATATTATATGTACACTGCTTGAAAAGAACGGCCACAATGCAATTCAATGTATGCACTCTGTCACAGACATAAAGCTATGCTATATAAATGTATGCGCAATCATCAGATTGTGAAGACCCATTAATCATTTAACCCTCGAATTTGTTCAAGAAAATTTCAATTTTCTCATAGAAAATGCCCATTTGCAGACGCAGAGAAGACTAATTTTGAAAATTTACCACTGGAATTACTGGCCCATTTACCAAGCCAGTCATTCCAGTGGTAAATTTTCAAAGATATTCTTCTCTTGGTCAGTAAATTGACATTTTTCAAGACCACTGCAGAAGCGGTTTTATGCTTATATGAGTATACTAAAAAAGTATTGCAACATTCCATGGTGAGTTATGAATAAATTGTTAATGTTCTTGCCTTATGATTTGCCTAATATAGCCACACTTAGGAAGTGGTTGTCGGATCGCTAATTCCATTATCCTTTATCCTCATGCCGTGTCCGATGTGGCAATGAACAGACACGTGTTACAGAGGGGTCTACTCCGCATGTAGTAGTGGCGAGTCAGACGGAAGGATTTGCTTGGGCAAGTCTCAGAATTTTAGAAACAGTTTTACCATTATTCAATAGTTTTCTATAGACGCTAACTGGTCCGGCTGGTGATATTTGGTTGAAAAGGTATCTCGATCTCCAGCCAAGCGTTATCTTATATATGTTTTATTCTTGTGCAACCTCGTGTTAAGGTGCTCATGTTCCATTAAATAGAGACACTTAAATGCGAAATGAGATGCCGGTTGATTTCTGCTCAATTTACTCCGCAGACAGTTTCAAATGAAAGCTATGCTAATTAGTTTAGAATATTTCGACTGAAAGCTGTTGTGACAACAATTTTCATTGAGATTTTTTATAATCGCATTACTTAGTAAATTACTTTGCCAATAATGTGACTGAATACTATTGCTGCCATTGATAGCGAGAACTTCCACGCATATTATTGTCAAAGTATGTAAAAGCGTTCTCGTACTATATGCTGGAAATTGACACACTGATTGAACAGTATTGATATGCAGGCTGCTGAATGTGCTACCATAACTAGGTCTTACATGGTTACCCTCGCCAGAGCTGGCTGACAAATGATCATTTGGATGTGAAGACTTGGCCGTTTTTTAAAAGAAATCTGGGCTGTACAGACAGTAGACTCACCGAAAATGGCGTCCAATAATTACAACGAATATGGAGACAGCACATTACATGTTGGATGGAATTGCACACCTTATAGCTTTGTGTGCGGGGTAAGTTAAACGGAAATCAACCGGCGTCTCACGCCTCGTGTAAATGTGTCTCTATTTACTAACGACCACATTCCTAGAATTTCGCGCCCACGAACACGAACACGAATTCGGCTTCAGCATCGATTCAACGAAAATGTTCATCCTCATAATGGCAATAAAAGTCGAATAAGAAGCTCGAATCCTTTTCAATGATACCTCACGCTATGGCCTAGTTCACGTGTTGGAGTCAGGCAATTATAATGACATATGACCAACACGAAGTTGGCAAGAGTTCATCAACACAGTCTCTGAAGTGTTGATGTAATTTGATTAGTTTACAATTTAACATACATTTTGTTGAATAGTTTAAAACAAATTGGTTTCAAATTAGATTCCAAACATTAACCAACTTACGTACATAGTTATCTGGGAACTGATACCGGGAATTCAGGGTTCAAAGTGGTACAAACGATTCCACAGTGTGTACAATGTACGGGCCTTAGCTAGAAATGGGCTACGGCTAGACAGAAGAACTGGACCCTTCTATTCAAGTTTCACCCTTTCCTGGCGAGACCTCCTGAGGAATGTCCATTCGCAGGCTAAGAGAATACTACCTTTTGGGAATTTACCACTGGAAAGACTGTAATTTACCAGTGGCGGATCCAAAGGGGCACTCTGGGGGCACGTGCCCCCACCAGGCAGGGCTGTCAATACTTACCTGCTGGTGGTGGAGTGAGCCTACCTTCAAGAGCTAACTCCCTTGAAATTGTGGCTGCCCCCATCCGGAAGATGACCTCCTGGATCCGCCCCTGTAGCCAGTCATTCCAGGGGTACACTTGTTTTAAAAGGCACTTCTCTTGGCCTACAGATGGACATTCAGTAAGCAAATATTTTGATTTTCTTGACAAACTTTACCGTAACGCTTTAATGACGAAACTTGTTAAAAAAACTTTGATATTTACTTATTGAATGTCTATTTGCAGGCCAAGAGAAGACTGTTTTCGAAAATTTACCACTGTAATGACTGGCTCGGTTACCGAGCCAGGCATTTCAGGAGTATAATTTCAAATAAAGTCTTCTCATGGCCCTTAAATGGGCATTACTCGAAACCACTACTGAGGCAGTCTTTGGCCGGTTTCATCACGAAAGGGTTAAAAGAACTCGTGAAAATCGCAAAACAAATTACAAAATGGCACACTGTCGATTGTCGCCATTCACAACCACACTGCCAGCCCCATCTCCGCTATGTAACCCTCTCTCTCCACCCCCCCCCCCTCCCTCCCGCCCTCTCTCTCTCTCTCTCTCTCTCTCTCTCTCTCTCTCAAGTGCATCGAACATAATCCTTTGTGAAAGATCTTTCTCTTCTGTCTGTGCATACATCAATATAACCCATAGAACTAACAACTTAGAGAACGTCTGTGTGTATATTCTCTAATAATAAACCACACCAATTATCATTTCTCCTATCGAAAAGGCCATCAATATAATATACGATATCAACTACCATTCTTTCCTATATCTCCAAGCTATTATACGATTAGAATCAAACAGTATAACGGATTGTTTGTGACAATAATTATTTTCTCTGAGATCTGCTTAGTTCTATGATGTAACGATAAGAAAGGCGACTATGTAAAAATATAAACATATATATTTGCATGTATTAATAGATAGAACAAAGCGGATAGCATATTATATGTGTACACGCGCATGCATGTGCCTGCCTCTGTAGCTGTTTATATCACCGTGTGCAGTGTATATGTATATCTGAATTGGCCATAATGTGCACGTTCTGCATCTCTTTATAATGGTAGTTATATAATCTTGTTCTGCGTCATATCAACACAGGATTGAGCCTAAGGAGAATCGAACATATCTTAGCATACCATCTGATTTAAAAGTTATCTTTAATTGTTGAAGACAATTTAGATATCCGAACTGTCACTCAAGTATATGACGTCATACTTAATTACGTGGCATGTAGGGTGACGCTACAGTATCTAGTGACGTATCTAGCTTTGTCAGGAACATTGAAAAGGTGTCACGTGTACGAATTGTATGACCTTGATGGATTTACTATTTAGTAATTATTCTCTTAAAAATCTTGACATTAAATTGCCATAGCCAGCACGACAACCCAGATAACGTATTTTCTAAATATTCAACATCTGACCTGTATAGTTACCTTGAAAGTGCGGTTCTGGGAATTCAGGATTCGTAGTATATAAATTCACCCCGACACGCGTAAACGTGGGCGGCTCTTCGCGAGAAATGGACGTGGCAGAGACAGAAATTGACCTCTCTATAGTCTTAGACGTCGCATGATGGTGGGCATTTGAGATATGATAGGTTCATATTACGTGTCGTAAAGAACCATATCATTGTGACACTAGCACCGACTGTAAATAATTTGCACGATATATTGCTGCCAGATGTGCGTCACAATAATGCGTCCACATATTTGTAAATCAAGGTATATTCACATATATGTTTATACGAACTGTTCATAATTGCAAAATTATTCGTTTAATTTTTTTAGAAAATAGCCATATAAAACTTAAATCGGAAATCCGTGCAAAATGAACAGTATTAACACAACTGTTTCCGGCGGAAATCAGACAGAGAGCCTTTCACTAGCCGAACTAGATAGATCAGCATATAACGCATCAGACTTGTTACTTCTTGTCTCTTGGAAGGCCTACTTTCACATCCCAGAATGGTTGAGTAAGACCATCGCCGTTGTATCATTTGCTATTGGGGCAGTAGCAAACACGTTTATTCTGGCTTACTTTTTCATGGATGGAAAATACCGTGTACCAATATTTACACTATTCACAAGTTTGGCGATGACCGACTTGCTGACATGTCTCGCTACAATTGCCATTGCACAAGGTGTATATCCGGAAGTAATATTTCCAGTGGCTCCTACACAACTATCTGTGATGGTTAATTATATCGTAGGCGTGGCGTACAGAACCAGTGTCTTGCATTTAGTTTATTTGGCAGCGTTACGCTATTATCAGTTGTGTTATCCACTCCAGGCCAGAGTTCGCGTGACATTCGCCTGGGTCACGAAGTGGTGTGTGGCAATGTGGACTGTTGCTGCCATAGTGTTTATACCAATGCCATTCCACAGAGATGTCAGGCATATTTCTTACAATAAACGGACAGTAAAACTATTCATTTTTACAGGAAATTTTGTCTTGAAAAATTCTTTTGAATCAATATTCAACATGCTGATTCCGTTAGTGATCATCACATTGTTGCATTTGCTGAAACTATACAGAATCTCATTAAAATCTAATTTAATGAATAAAGGTCCACGTAGCGCGAGTTCCAGAATGGCCACCCTGATCATTATCATATTTATTTTCTCAATGATTTTGAGACTGTGTCATGGTTTTTTCCACTACGTTCTAGGATTTCCCAACCAAGGTTTTCACAAACTTGTATCGATTACAGAAGCACGCCTTGCATTTTCAAATAGCATTGTTGACCCGTTTCTATACTTTCTCGGTTCTGCTGATATGCGCAAAGATATCTGGAAAACATGTTGTAGAAAGTGAATGGTTCCACACCGGAAGATGTTTTGTGGCTATTTCAACTTATTTCATTATCTTTATAATCATAGCACATTGTAATATTACATCACTTCGTCAGCGACATGCATTCACCTTTCAGTGTGTTTCATATTTCAGATCCAATGCCAACGTTCTTGTGATCTATCAGTTTCTATTATTGCTATTCCACTTGCCCAATGTTAATTCTGGGTAGCTGATAATTCAGTATGGAATGTTATGGCTTCATTATCATTTAGGATATTGGAACACAGTTCACCAATATAGGCATAAAACTAAACATCATTCGTTCTTCCCTTTACCATTTTTGTATTCTGTCATTAAAGATCTGTTTCTCAGTAAATGTGCCAAGAGATGGTTAAATCAAGAGTTCTCCACATAGACTACGGAGACAAGTTAAGCCGGGACCCAGTCTGTCTCCTCAGTTTTACAATCAAATAATTATTAAATTGTTAAATGTGAGAAATAAAATATGATACTATCATAAAAGTTTGACACCACGTGGGTAGAAGAGAGGGATCCGATTTGCTACACAAGTGTATGACATCATACTCAATTATGTGACGTATCTAGCTCTGTCGCGATCATTGTAAAGTCCGTCAACTGTACGAATTGTAACGATTTACTACTAAATAAACATTATGGTGGGCACTTCGAATCTAATTGGTAAAACATGGGCGGAGCTTTAGTAGAAAAAAGCGGGTCATAGCTAGAAGTGGACCCCTCGATTGATGTGTGATATTGTGTTTTATACATAACCGCACTTATAATACACATTTACCATAACTCAAATGGAGGGATACGCTCTGCCACTCTAATGTCGTATTCAAATACGTCACTTGCTAGCTGATGTTACAATCAAAATGGCGCATGTTTGTCACGAAATTGCCACAAAACATATTGTCCGTCACGAAAGCATCTCAATTATATTTCATTGGCGAATTTACAAATTACTAAGCATTTTGCTGAATATTTAGAAACCAATTTGACTGGAAACTAACAAACCCACTTAAAATAATTTTAAAAGGTTCAACAGCTGGCCTGGATAGTTACTTTGTAAGTGGGATTCTGGGAATTCAGGTTAATAGTGTTAAATTCGATTGAAATGCGTGTGCCATGTTGGCGGAGAGTATCTAGGAATAGGCGTAGCGTATAGCTAGAAATTGATCGCTATATTATGTTCCACATGCGAAAGTTGTGGAAATATCGTTGACACACATCCATGTGATTGTTGGAGATGTGGCCAGCCAGCCATTCGTAATGTCTTGTATATTGACACTGACCTGGGTCCGGTGCCTCACCGATATTTATGAACTAGCTCGCTACAACCAGCCAGACAATAATTTCAATGAGTAAAATCTCCTGCCTTGCTCAATATTTTGAAGACAATTTGACTGAAAGTTGTTGGTGCTTTCAATCAAATTGTTTTCAAAATATTTAACAGGTCCTAAGATATGCCCAATGGAATACGTCGTCTGCAAAAAACGCTACAGTCAGTCCGCTAAATATATCGTGCTTATACGTTCAACCAAATATAAAAGTATACCCACTTACGATACGGGACTAGCATTGTGTCAGCAATAACTAAGCTTCCCTCTGCAGCCTTACAACGCGCGTGGTCAATCAGCTGTCAAGGTGAGTAACAAACAAAAACAAAGGTGAGGAACTTAAAAATTCCGGACAAAAATGTAATCTCATGAATAAGATTATACAAGAAACCAATTGTTGTAATTTCATTGTTGGAGATAATTCGGCCTATTTTGTATTTATATCACGTAATTGTTTCAGGGGCGGTTTCAGTTTATGATATAATCGTAATTAGAGGACTAGAGTATACTTTATCAATCAAATTAACTTCTACCACACAATGTGGATAATTTGGCCTGCATATTTCATATGCCGCACTGTGGCAACTGCTGTTTAAGCTTTCAATATCCCAGCGGTACTCCGCAACAATATTTACACTCTGATGTCACAATCAGATATCGGCCTATAATGTCCAAATATTACTGTTGTTATCATGTTCGATTATATTAAGTATTAATGTAGAATTTGTATCGATATGTGTGTTAACCATTACCACTCTGATGTAGTGACCCTTTACGCCGTCAATAGCGAAGAAACTGGTGTACATTTTTCAACAATTTTGGTGGACGATGTTGCTGTCACAGACAGCAACATCTTCCGCCAAATGTGTTGAAAAATGAACACCAGTTCATCTTTTAATCTAATTTGGAAATTAAAAATTTTAACATCAGAGTGGTAGGAGTTAAAGGACAGATCATTGGCCCTGTTATCGTCCACGTGTTATCGTCCATGTTTTCTAATTCTATTAATACAGGAATTATTGATGTCTCTTATTTGACTTTTGAAGATGTTGTTTTGTCATTGTTCCAGAACAGAATACAAAGCGGTTATTTATTCGATTGACAATATACGCACCTTGATCAATTCCGATTAGTACATAATCTATGCCCTAGTCTAATGAACGTAAACAATATAACGCATGCCGTTAGCGAGAGACTCTTTGATTGATTTACCTCGATTTATTTATGCACCAGCGCTACCGCCTCCACCGCCGCCACCACCGCGCCTCCGCCACCGCCGCCGCCGCCGCCACCACCACATCACCACCGTCCCCGCCGCCACATCCAAAACCACCTTTTTTGCTGACGTACAACAATCAATCTCGTGTTAACCAAGACTTAGTTGATATTCCTCTGAGTATATATATGTGTGTGTGTGCGTGCGTGCGTGCGTGCGTGCGTGCGTGCGTGCGTGCGTGCGTGCGTGCGTGCGTGCGTGCGTGCGTGCGTGCGTGCGTGCGTGCGTGCGTGCGTGCGTGCGTGCGTGCGTGTTTTTCAATGTCACGTAATGCTGTAAATGTGGCCTTACATACAATAAATAGATAATGGAGGAATCCAGCTTATCCATCAATCATATGACGTCATACTCAAATACGCGACCGGTAGGCTGACGTGCAATATGACGATATTATGTGGCCTTGATTGGCTGTCTTGATGCATGCACCCAACTTCCCCACGCTGCCCCATAGCCGGTGAGCCGCCTCTCGTTTTCATCCATTCTAAGTGATAAGCAGCATCCTTAGCCTGCATCTCGAATTGACGTTCCCCACTGGATGCCGATGTGATGCCGTCAATGCAGTGCGCTTATCGCAGTGTCAATGCAACGTATATCTATCGACCGGGCGGAGTTTAGCTGCATACCCTTATCGCAGTGTCAATGCAACGTATATCTATCGACCGGGCGGAGTTTAGCTGCATGCCGTTTCTGAAATGTGGTGCTAGGACTTTAAAATACGCATTATCAACAACTACTATATTCTCAATATGAAAACAGATACTATTCCTATGCCGGCAGCAGAGTTTTGAGTTAGGCCCTACGTCCTAAACTCTCCAAGCATTAAATCATAATTGTGCGACTTACAGTACATCCCAAAAACAGCTTAACATCTTAACATGTTCGCAAAGCAAAACAAAATGTACTCTTGAGTATGTTGATTATAATTTGATTGAAAGACAGTGCTGCATGCCTATGGCAACGCTGTCTTCTAATCCAGTTGTGCTCAAACTATTCGACAAAACATTCCTAACATTGAGTTGAAAATTGTACTAACTAACCTGTTTCTGTGTTTGTCTTGGAATTAGATTATTTCTGTACTGTAGCGTATCATTCAAACTTATGCCCTTGACGGTACAGCTTATTTCTCGATATATGGGGTTGTTTTTCAGGGCCAAACTTAAGGCAATGCAACACATACATTTGCGGCAATGTCGCCAATTTTCCAGAACCCCCAAAAGACGACGCATAAATTATTCTGACCTCAGTGACCTTCACTTGCTGGCTTTCTCACCGGTAGTTTCAAGGGTCCCAGATACGATTTTCAGGAAGTTTGCACATGGCGCTCATGAGTACTAAGATCAGCTCTAGTGATGTCATGCTTGAAATGGACCCAATAATCGATTACAATAACACAGATTCTTGGCAGAAACGAAAACATGTGATTTAACTTAAGCGTGCTTAGGATGTTTGTCTCAATGCAGCATATACAGGTTTATTTATTGCCAATCACATTCCAGACTGTCCCAGTTTTTGCGATCCCTGCGTAATATAACTAATTTGATTAGCTTCTTCTGGGTAAATCTATCATCATGATGTCTGGCTGTCTGAAACAAATGACAATTTTGGAAATATCGTATAATATCCTCCTGAAATACATTTCTAGAGACGGGGCATAACGCCAGCAATCGTATCATTGCGATGGCGACATCTGGATAATATATCACAGCTGTCCGCTCTATGATATGATATATATACTGCTATTATAAGGAACATATTGCGAAGGAACATATGCCAAAGTAATGCATCACAGTCATGCTTGAGTCTTTTAGAAGATTAACACATCCAGTGGATTAACACAATCTAACTATATTGGAGCATCCAACGGCTCCTTAAAGGTGCAGATTCATGCCAATATGCCTGGAAATAAAATTGCCATAATTACATACATTTAGAAAACCAGGCACTGCGCATCATCCCTGGTGGAATGAGATCAACACCAATAGAAAAAATGGAGCAGACAGCAGGCATCCCCCCACTTAGTAAAGGAAGGGATTGCAAAGCACTGATCCAAGCTGCAAAGTTCAAATCGTTCAACAACCACCCGATGAAGATCAGGCAAGCACAGCTATCATCAGAAAGACTTAAAAGATAAAGTTTTGTGAAAGAGACAAAAGCACTTCAAAGGAAACACCAAGAAATGTTGCCAGCACAAATAGAAGACCCAAACCACACCCTTGATCCTCCACCCTGGGAAAACAAACTAGAGAGCATAGCTATTCGCACCACAGTACCTCATCTCACAACCAAAGATGAACACAGTGATGTGAGCAAGAAGGCCCTGACCCTAACCATGCTGGAATAAATGTACCGTCAGGAGACATGGATAAGGATCTACACAGATGGATCAGCCAAAGATGCAATTAGGAGCGGAGGTGCCAGACTGCACATACAGTATCCAAACGGACAACATGAGTCAGCTGCAATACCGACAGGCAAACACTGCACAAACTACAGAGCTGAAGTCGAAGCACTGGTCCATGCAGCTAATACCATCGGCAGAACAGCAGACCCTATTGCACAGATTGTCTTTTTATCTGATGCCAGCTCCGTCCTCGAGGCTATCACCAAAGGTAAGCTGCCACAACTTGAAGAAGCATTACAAACCATCAAATGCTTTCGGATAGCATTGCAGTGGATCCCCTCACACTGTGGAGTCCAAAGAAATGAGGAAGCATACAAGATGGCAAAGGTGGGTGCAGAAGAGAATCAGACAGAAAACATGGTTACACATACATAGATGAAGACTATCATCAAGTCACTCTATAGAACACCTCAATCAGAAGATGCCTACCATCATCTCTCGAGGCCAGAACAAGTGACCATTTTTCGTCTCAGAACTGGACATAACAGACTAAACCAACACATGTACAGGCGGTTCCACCTTACGACATCGCCCGCTTGTCCTTGTGGAGAAGCAGAACAGACCACAGAGCACATACTTCAATGTTGCAGTACGTATCAGCTGCTGAGAGAAGAGAGCTGGCCTTTGTCAACGTCTTTTCTTGAAAAGCTGTATGGGCCTGTGGAAGAACTGCAGAAAACCACAGATTTCATCCTGAGAACGGCTCTCCAAGTGTGATACCAGCGATCGAAAATAAGAGGAAGACATTTAGAGGTGTTATTTGTGTGACTAGATGTAATGTAACGAAATAAATATTAATTTTGATGATTTAATTCCGTACAAATAAATATAATTCATTTAAGTATGAATTTGAATTAGGGACTCATGGCTCTAACACAATTTCATTAATGTTTAAAATTATATTAACATAATAGCAATTGTATTGCCCATTTGATGATTTTGAAACATCACCATAAAATAACAAAATACCACAAAATAGATTTTAGAAACCTCACCATTATACTTAGTACCAACATTTCACAAACATCGACATCTTGGTCGGAGATATTGACACAGTCAGAACGTCATAAACCACTGAGCATCAGATTAATCTCAAGGAATCTTTGAACTAATCAATTGAATCAACATGATAACTTTGTAAAGAACAACGAGGACATATTAGCAACAGTAGTGTTATTGCTGGTCCTGTTAATTACTTAATCAATGCACACTAATATTGAAATTTAACGGGGAATTCTGGAAATCAAGGAGTTTGATGAAAAAGTTCCATGAACACTCATGTGGCTAGATTAGCAGCTGTGAACAGACCAGGTGTACATTGGACAAGTGTATCACTAAACACGATTTCTTCATTAGTTGTCAGTCTAAAGCTAAGTATATAGGGTATGGACTAATCTCAATTGTAACTGCCATCTATCTGATACATGCAAATCGTGTTGACAGCAATATGACGGACAAGCCAAAGACCCATTTGGAATACAGTATATGTGACTTATTCCAGATAATAGATTAGACAATGATTCTCATATAGCATACGATCTTAATCTAGCTAATCACTCAGTTATAAAATGTAAATTTTTGTCATAGAAAATGCCCCTTTGTGAAACCGAGAGCAAACTATTTTTCAAAATTTACCACTGGAAAGACTGGCTCGTTTATCGAGCCAGTCATTGCCGTGCTAAATTTTCAGAAACAATCTTCTCTTGGTCTGCAAATGGCCATTTCTCAAGACCACTGCAGAAGTCTTTTTTTGACTGATATGAGCGTTAAACGGTAGTGAGAGGGAAACAGGTAATCAACGCTCGGTACATAATTCCTTTTGGATTGAATCATTGATGACCAAATACACATGTGGTCTTAATCTTGAGCAAGGCATTTCCATCACAAATGTAATGCAATTTACACTGGAGTACAGCCAAATAAATTCAGTCACTTCTAAAATATTTCAAAAAGTAATATATAGGTTAACAAACAAAACTAGCAACACAATTGGACACTATAGCTATTATTGAATCTAATAAAATCTAATAAAATGTATATCTTATTTAATATCCTTGTTATGTCAATGCTGCCTAATACATATCACAAATAAGGTTATGACGATAGTTATTTTGAAACTAATTTGACTTCAGATACGGTTATATACCTAAATTAATAATAAAATTGGCATAAAGCAATGTAGCTGCTTTTGCCTAAGTACAAATTGCATATCTTATGTACGTGGTCTGAGTGCAACATCATCGAGGCAAACATTAGGTGCAGACTGTGAACACTACAACAGCGATATCACATGCATTCAAGAGACTAAAGTAGCTAACCACTCAGAGCAGCAGGTAAAGACAGGCCATAGGCTAGTACTCGTGGAGCAAATCCAGGCAACATACCGTAGTTTAGGCATCGTAATCGGACCAAGGGTCTTGGACCATGTCATTAGTTTTGGATACGTCAGTGATCGTGTTGCATTCATCGACCTGGCTATACCTACGCCAAAACAAACCACGACTAAGTCTCGCATAGTCACCGCATATGGTCCAACTGCCGAAAAACCCAAAGAGAGTCCAATAATATTAGATTCCTTTTATGCGCCATTACAATCTCAGCCAGATGGCAAGTGCACCTGTGTCGAGATTTGAACTCCAAGGTGGGTAAACTCGGAATTGCGGACAAAAGTTTAGGACTTGACTTATGCAGGGGATCACATGGAAAGGGCATGCGCAACAGCAATGGTGATGTACCTGTGGCATTCCTTAGTTCTAATGGCCTAGTTGCCACAAATACGTCTATCAAACATCCATGCCGTCACCGGACAACATGGATCAGACACATTGCTGATGAAAAAAACCCGCAAATGTTTCTACGGCTACAACTGCTGTCTTTAACCAAATGGACTTCATATTATGCAAGACAGAAGCAAACCCCTACTTAGAGTCCCATACAACCTACAGCTCATCAGCGATACTGACACTCAAATGATCCTCGGGGAGCAGATAGCTAACATCCACGTCAGCTCCGATCCAAACGAAGCCCTAACAGAAATCTATTGAATCATCAGCTACCAGTACAATAGGTGTTCTTTAAAACAACTGAACTAGGTATACTGACGACCCTCTAGTAGTAAAGCTATCAGCAGAGCAGAAAGCGTTACGGCTGCACATCCACAAGGTGGGTAAATTGAAGAACGCACCAAACTATGCCGAGAGTGCAATGGCATTCTGCACCACATTAGTGAATGATTAAATGATCTTGCTATTCAACAGGCAGACTCCCTAGCAGATGAAATCACTGCCACGGATGACTTTCACAATACGTTTCGAGCAGCCCGAGCCCTGACAGTTACTGACTACACACATCCACTCACTGTACATAGCTATGGAGGACACTTTATCGGGATTGACTAGAGCAAAGCCGATGCGATTCGAGAATGGTTCAAGGAACAGTTCACTGACCACGATGATGAGTCCTTGCACCCGTTCACAGGAGACCCCAGACCATTACTAACACCAATTAAAACAGCAGAAGTTGAGAAACCATTTAAAGGCCTAAAAATGGACGTGCATCTGAATCTGATGGCATGAGCAATGAATTGTTCAAATATGTAAGTGACATTAACTGAAAATTGATAATGCACCTAATCAATCCAGCTTTTATGCACCACCTTCCCATCGACGTTGTAGGTCAAGACACCCTTATCGCACTACCCAAGGCCAAGAAGCCACCTACCTCCCACCCCACCACGCATCCCCTCCCCGCTAAGCTGCGGCCCGTTGTGATCCTCAACAGCATACGGACAATCCTATCCACACCGGATCATGGCTTCAAACGTGGACACAGCTGCGCAGACATTGTATGGGCTCAACGCATGCGTGTGTCGGTAGTCATGACCAAAACTGGGATTTCCACAAAATGGGCATTGACATGACATGAGCCTTCGACACAATTAAATGCTCAAATATCCTAGAAGTACTATGCCAGGCCAGTTGCAATGAAAATGAGCTACGACAAGTAAGACTGCTGCTTGACGACAACAAGCTGAGAGTACGAGTCAAGCCAGTGAAATCTGTAGTGTTCGAGAAATCAAATGGCTCCAAGACACCACCACCCCACCTACCCACCTCACGCCAACCCACCCAGACACCCAGAGATGGAGTATGCTGACGATATGGACTTCATAGACGAGGAAAAGAAACCCGTTGACGAACTTCTCCCAATAACTACAAGCAAACTAAAAATTGAGAATCTCTTTATGAATGAATCCAAAACAGAGTTCACACACACACACACATATCTATCTGCAAAGCATGAAACTAAAGAAAATGACGATGCACTTCGGGGCGGCGAACCATGGGGGAAATTATAATGCTGGGCTCACAGTTTTGCAGTACTGCCAGTATTGCTCCACCCTGCGTCATGGAGAACATATTTTTTCAGTCCTTCTGCAAGCTATGGATTCGTAGATCAAAGATTCCATTGATAACAAGACTACGTTTATACAATACAACCTTCGCATCCTTGATGCTGTATAACTGTAACAGCTGGGAAGTTCCAAAGGGAGCTCTAGACAAACTCGATGCCTGCGTGCGCAAACATCTACGCACCATCACTGGACACCGATGGTCAGAGAGCATAATCTCCAATGATGCATTATACAAGATGTGTAATACGTCGCCGCTGCTGGTAAAAGTCGCCCAGCAAGGATGACCCATGTGTGGCCATGTGCTAAGGATGCCAGAAGACACGCATGCACAATGAGCCTTCGAATTTGCACTACTCGGAGCAAGTAAATACAAAGCCATATTGCAGAAATCTTCTAAATGTCCTACGAGGTGACCTCAAGAAAGTAGGACTCGTTACACTCAAGTCAAGAATGGACCTGAGGAAGCTAAGGATTTCGGCTGAGAACTAGACACAGTGGGCAAAAGCGAAGAAGGACTGATTGCAGCTGTATGATGTTTCTACTACTACAGCCGCAGAATACAGTAATCATACATTAGCGTCATTAAAATTATCCAAGGGAAATTGATATGAAAAATAATAACATTGCTGCCGTTCACCAATCAAATCGTAGCGGCATTGGTGGCCATATCGGACTTTTTTACTTGATAGATTTTAAACCCGAAATTGGTTTTATATGGGTGTTTGTGTACACTGATTTCAAATGTCCACTTTCGAAACTGTCGGATAAACGGTTTGTCGGCCATCTTGGCTCATTTTGCCGCCACAAACTCTCATAGTATACCAATGGGAAATTTAAAATGTAGTCCTCTCGAGAACCACTGACCAAATTTCAATTAATTTTTGGAGGTGGGATCCGTATGGCATACTGAGCCGGGTTCGTTGAAAGGAAGCTGATGGGCCAAATTGACTGACAGCATTCTTGGTTTTGGCCAATTTCGAGAAACGTCTTTAAAAATATTCTTCTCTGGAACCGCTTGCAATGGGAAATATAAAAATGTAGTCTTCTCGATAACCATTGCTCAGATTTCAATTAATTTTGAAAGGAAGCATTAGTATTGCATAGTGATCCGAGTTGGTTCAAAGGAAGCTGATTGGTCAAATTGACCGACGACCACCTTGGATTTTCTAGAAACGTCTTTCAAAATATTCTTCTCCTGTGTCAGAATCAAAATGCGTAATAACTGATGTATCTAGCTCCGCCATACACATTGAATAGGTTTGTGTGAATGTTAAGTCTTTACTATTTAATAACCATTCTATTGATCGTCTTGAAACTAATTTAACGGGGCACTGTTTCTGTCATAGGCATCAACAGCACCGAGTTAAATTAGTTTCAAGTTGTGCAACATGTTACTTGCATAATTACCTTGAAAATTGGATTTTGGGATTTCAGGAGTAAAATTACATAGATTGATCCCAGCGCACGCAAATCATGGGCGGAGCCTAGCTAGAAAGCGGGCAACGGGTAACAGTTCGACAATTCTGCATCATAGGGAGGGTATATAGGATTATCGCGTGGTGAGTGTCTTATCCTCACCGCCTACTCACTCAGCTCACCCAAAGATAATGTTGGACCTCCTCATATTCTTGCATTCCGAGTGATAAGCAACATTCATATTGTGCGACATGAATGATCTTAGCCATTAAATTAAACACATCTCGACACTGCTAGCGCGTCTATCGCAATGGTAATATTGTGAAACTAGGATAGGCTAAAGTTAATGTAAATAGATTTCCCAGTAGGCAGAGGATAACTGCATATCTTTCATGAATAATCTAAGACGATATTGAAATATGCAGTACGAAATACTACTTTATTCATTCTGAAATATTTGTGAAGCTTACTACAGTGTATACTCGGGTTATCAGAGAATCGCTGAGTATCTACCTGAGCCAGCACAAGCTAGAGGCGGGGCTCGTCCTTGTCGTGTATGGCTAGCGTTTCTATTGAATTGAATGAGATTTTAATCTAATATACACCATGACGTGGCGCCTCGACTCATCTACCCGTATGCAGGCGATCTATGAGCGTTTTCAGGTAAACCCGGCCATTGTGAAACATCAGAATGTGTGCCTGTCTGAAGAAAATTAATTGTATGGAAATAATTTATTTTACAATCTTCCAGGATAAACTGCTAGAAATGGGTCATATATCAGCTATGTTATCATCATGCTGGCGACAATCTGGCAATAATTCACAGCTATCAACTCAATAATACAGTTAACATTTCTACAGTTAAGTTTATTTTCAAAAACTCAACAGAGTAGCAGATAGAAAGTATATACAAAATGTACAATGTTATACTATTAATATATAATTAATTATTATCACTATTTCATCAAACAATGTAGTATTCAATATAATATTCAACAAACAGTAGTTTCTCTACTTTAACTCGGCCCATGCCTGTTTGCTTTTCATATCTACAAGTATATCCGCTACAGACATCTGTTGTGCATGTTAAAGGGCGGGAAAATGTGACCACCAAATGCAGCCGGCTGGTAACTTCATAGAATAATAAAAATAAATACCACCCACGCGTTCTAACGGAGGTCACATGTTCATCATTATATGAAGGTATCATCCAACAGCATTTGATAGTCCTCACCTCACCCACCCCTGAACAATGTAATCAATATATAGAGGATCTTACACGTGTTATTATACAGGTATTGCAAAACACTTGAGCTCGTTTAAATAATCTAAAAAATACTAATTATGAATTTACACAGCGATATCATTTTTGATCTGTACTACTAGTAGTGTGGGCATATTATGAACACACGTGCGTCTAAGAGATTGTTATCAGCTAAACGTTCTGGGCTTTAGCTATTGAAGATGACGCTTCAATACAGTGGCTATTCAGAGCCTTGTAACCGTCGACATGGCGCCTACTACCCACCCCCTACCACCGCCTAGCATTGAGGTAGACTGCATACCAATTGATGCACTCAAACAGCAGAATTTCTTTGATCAGATTTGGATCCAGTACTTGCGACCTACAACATTGCACGCAATGGGCTGAATACAGTTTAAGCTATGCCCCGCCCATCTCTCGCTAAGCTCCACACACGCATGTTGGGATTGAACGACTGATGTACTCTCTGAATCTCAAATTTCAGAAACCAATACAGGGAAGCTGTTCAATATTTTGAAAGTAATTTAACTGGATGCTGTTGCTGCCTATTGATAGCTATGGCAGCAGCAGCGTCCAGTCAAATTAGTTTCAAATTGTTCAACAGTATGTTTATTAAATAGTATAAACATAAAAGTCGTACTACAACATTTCCTGATCAATTAAGCGTTCATCAGGAACATAGCTACGGGATGCACGACGTAATTGTTTATGACATCATCATACACGTCACGTAGTTGTTTATAACGTCATATGATTGATGGATCACCTAGAATCCTCCAGTTATATATCATGAGACAGATTCCCGGGTATTGACACTAAGCATTACCGGAATAGTCATCAGTTTCCCCGCTGTAGAATCTATAATTATATCTAAATATTTATCAATGGCGCTTGTACACATGACTCGACGAGAATTAGTGAGGATAATCGTCAATTTCTGAGAACGCTGTGATTCCCCGGAGCCAGATATGGCTCCAATGTCTTCAATTA
This sequence comes from Chaetoderma sp. LZ-2023a, assembly GCA_034401795.1. Lineage (NCBI taxonomy): Eukaryota > Metazoa > Mollusca > Caudofoveata > Chaetodermatida > Chaetodermatidae > Chaetoderma > Chaetoderma sp. LZ-2023a. The sequence continues at coordinate 5,118,138 of CM067365.1, forward strand.
CCGTACGATCTGAGTCAATATTCACATATCTGATTCAAGGAAGAACTCATATCTTTATCACTAGCTAGTTAGAATTGTGTTGACTCTTTTTTTTCGGCGAGCTTTATAAGAGAAAAATTTACTTGCAAATTGACAAATATTAGAAGACCATATATTGTTTCTGAAGGTCGTTGCTGTCTTAGACACAACATGCGTTTATGGAAACACTCCCAGCGTCATTTACCAATCTTACAGTAACGCATATTACAGCGTCGATGACATATCTAAATCATACTGGTGTCAACAAATGTGCGCTGTGGTGCTAGGCGCTGTCGCCAGGTGGGGGTTCGATCTCGACTCAAGGCAATTTGAGAGTCTGTTTATTATCGCATTTGCTGTCTCATACAGCAACAACTTTCAGCAACGATATCACACTGAACTTTAAGCAGATCAGACTAAGATAAACTGGTAAGGGACAGTACAGCGAGGATCTCAATGTTGTTACAATGCAGGAATCCTGTTTAGCTGTGCCCCGGCCATCTCTAGCTAAGCTCCACCCGCTGCTCACGCTATTGGAATCTATCGATCACTGACTAGCAATGCGCAGAATACTATCCAGATAACCTGTTGAATATATTGAACCAAATTTAACTGGGTGCTGTTACTGCCTATGGTAGCAACAGCACACAATCAAATTCCTTTCAACAACTTCAACAGCATGTGTAAATAGTAAAGGTTATACAATTCGTCTGACAACGCGTAGTAAGCATTCGTGTCGAACTTATCTACGTCACTCGTGATGACGTCATCATACGTGTTACGTAGCTGATTATGACCTCATATGATTGCTGGATAAACTGAAATCCTCAATTTCGCATCATATTTATCGTATGAAGTTTACCGGGTTCCAAATGGGATCTTGCTAAACGAGTAAGGTAAATTAGATAAGAAATGGCGCAGAATTTTGAAATCCTCGAATTTCCCCATCTCCTTGAGACCTTATCATACTCAAGTTTGGGATTTTATTTAGTAAATAAACAGAACATTATTTTTCTTTAGCGCAGTACTGCTTCAGTACCGAAAGATCTAACCAACGCACAACAATTATTATTGATTGACCGTTTGAATTTGCCATGTGTTTGAAATGTATCTACATGTTTCATGATCACGAGTACATTTCACAACATTTTGTGGATAACAAGAAAGCTAGACAGGTCAGCGAATCTCAAATTAGAAAGGCCTATGCATGTTAGCTGTTGAAAATTTGAAACTAATTAGACTGAATGCTGTTGCTGCCTGCAACAACAGTGCCCATTTAAAAAATGTTTCAAAATTCACAACAGAATGTTTATTGAGTAGTAAACGCATACAATCCACCCAGATGACATGCTTGTACATGATCATGCCGGACCTAGTTACCCCATGCATTATGTATTTTGATTGTGACGTCGTCACGTTAGCCTACATAAGACGTACTAGATTACGACGTCATATACTTGAGTGACCGATTGGATTCATCGATGGACGCTAGGCTGCATGGTTCGTAAGTCAGCCGCCCATTTTAATTCAGGTGATGATGTACGCATTGTAACACATTAATATTAACTTGCGTGGCAAACCACATGTGTGTATTATGTGAGTTGTTGATAAAATGATACTTATTAGATTAATTAATTTCATGCAATGGATTATAAGCGTGCTTATAGGAGAAATGGTTATTAAACCAAGCATATGTATGCTTAGGATTAGGGCTCGTCCAAACCTTATTGGCGTTTCAAAATATTAGCCGTTTCAGAACTTATCTGTTTTAGGTTCTTCTAACATCGTAAATTGTTCTTTTTAGATGTGTTATAATATTCTAGTCTCACATAAAGAAAAGGTGCTTGAGAAAACAACTAAACAATTTTTCATATTATGGTGAGTACCAGCATTATCTAAGTTCATTTAGAAATTAATAATATAGGGATGGGATTACTTTTCACAAGGCGTAGTCGACTCTATTCTATAACGAAATCTATAGAGGGTGAAGGCCGAACGAACTAATGGTGCTTGTAATTGTTGCTTCTATGCTAAAATTTGCCACTCTATTTTCCTCTCGTAGATAGGGTTCTTGTCACTTACATGCGGCAGACATTGTCGCAGAAACGCAGCGCCATCTGCATGGAACAGCATGAACATTGCAAAGCATTCCGTATTTCTTTCATAGGCAGACACCACGACCGCATGTTCATATAGATTTTCGTCATAGCATTCAAGAGAAGCATTATGCACACCATATTATCTCTTACCATACAGTAAAACATCGCGTTAATAGAAACTGCCTTCGGTAAACAAGAGGTAACTCATCCCCTTGCGACATTAGTGCGCTGGATTCAATGATACACATTGAGGAGGATACACATTCAAGCAGATGATCGTTGGTTCACACAAGCACACTCTTTCACACGCTCTTCATCCTCCTCCTCTCTCTCTCTCTCTCTCTCTCTCTCTCTCTCTCTCTCTCTCTCTCTCTCTCTCTCTCTCTCTCTTTACTAACCTTATTATTATTCTCTGGGGAGAACTAAAACTAGACATTAATGATCAGGTCATGTCAAGAAAATCTAAATCAATTCTTTGTGACATATCCATTTATGGCCCGGCTATTTTCCCACTGTAATAGCTATGTTTGTTATCGAGTTGTAAATTGTCAACACTAGCCTTTGTTTCTCACGCAATTTGTCAATTTGTCAATTTCCAAGATGGTTGTCCTAAATTGGGTCAGCTTGAGCACTTGCAAGGGAAAGCGACATGAATTCGTTTCTAACTGTGTCTGTCTGCGGGCTTTCTTCACTACCTTCTCTACTGTCAGTCTCAATGGATATGGCTTTTACAGAGAATCATGGTTGAACGAATGTTACCAAATGCTTGCAGAATGAAACCATTATTGGCTTTCATCTTTTCGTGTGACAAAGTCAATTATTCTACTGTTTATTTGTTTTCAATTTGCATTTTTCCGACACATGGCACAATTTACAGTCATTCAGCAAATCATCAAATAATCAGTGCCATGAAACGCAACACTGAAATTGACGTTTCAGATATTTAGTGTGTTTATGTAGCATTGTGCAATGCAGTGCACCACCAATGCGGAGAAAGTAAATTTCAAATTATACTGCGAAAGGTCCCCATGTCACGAATGTAATAAGGTTTGAGGACAACTGACGTCAATAGATGTTGGGAACTTAATGATATTTACCTAATGACATTACCCTCGCACGCCACAGTGGAACGGAATGCTTGGAATAATCATACACACGGCAAATATCACGTGGCTAGAAGCAGATTATGAATTGCTTGACACTCTGACTACTAAATTGCTAGAATCTCAATTTCAGAATACCAATACATGTAAGCTGTTGAATAGTTTGAAAACTAATTTGATGGGAACCTGTCGCGGCCATAGGTGTCAACAGCTTCCAGTCAAATTAGTTCTAAAATATTCAACAAACTATGTATTTATAATTCTTACATTATTTTCGTGTTTTTATGTGTTCTTTTAAGTTCAAAGAGTTATGTGTCTTGTCAGAATTGCCTATTTTGACATCCACAATGTGTCATGTCAAAATGGCAAGGCAACTCGAATTCACTATCTGATACGTCTGATATGTGGGTGCACGTGCGTGTGCACATTAAAGAAGGCGATGTGTTCTGAGCTACGTTAGGTTCTGTCTCATCTTTAGTAGTCCTAGATTACTTTGTTTGAGGCTTGATCACAAAACACTTCGCAAGTTGATCTTATGGCTGCTTTGCATGCCTTATACCCATTAGCACTCACCACTGCACGCTTATGTGATTTCTGATCAGGTGTACTTTCTGGCATTTGTAGAACGTGCCCTAACATAAACCATCACTGTTGCACATTCTCACAGATATTCGCTCTGTGGTGCACAGTTTGTCGAGTGCTGTATTTGATATTAGACTATCTAACCAGCGAAGATTTGTAATAGTTAGTAGATGTTTGCAGCGGCATAGACCAGGTTTGTTCAAGAGTCATATGGGTGTTGCAGCTAACAGCTGTTGTAATTGCATAACATTATGGAAACATATGCAGCATCATATAGGTTCATCTTAGCTTTCAGAGGTCTTTCGAGCCACGAATCTACAAACTCCAAATGGTCTGGAGGCTGATATTTCCTATTACACAGTGAGTTCCAATATTGGTAGAGCTGCAAATGAGGGAACCCAAGATTCTGACCTTCCTCCAAAGATTTGTGCCCCAGTAGTAAGTAGAGTCATGATTCATTGCCGTGGTGTTGGATAGGTATATGTGAGATAATTCTGTTTTGGCCTCATTCACGAAGATGTTTGCAGCATTGATCTGCTCTGCATCTTTTGGAGCGTTTTCGTTGTCGATAAAATCGTCTCATGCCTATCATTGCGATTTTATGATTTGGTCCAGTCGGGTGTTCTCGAACAGATTATAGAGCTGCGTCGTTGTAGCAAGTAAAGACCATTGGTGATAAACCTTCACCTTGTGGTGAGTCCATTGATGTTTCCTACTGTGCAGAAAGCATTGATTTGACATGAACATTAAGTTTTGTGATTGCCAATAAGTTTCCATAGGGCGTAGTTTGTAATCATTACATCCAGCTTTATGAATAATATGAAGGATCTGTGTCCTCTTAGTGCGGGGCTTGACTTACGCATGGGATCGTATGAAAAGGGGACACACAACAGCAAAGGAGATGCACTCGTAGCATTCCTTAATTCCAATGGCCTATTTGCCACAGATATGGGTTTTAAACACTGATGCCATCACCGGACAACATGGACTAGACACCTTGCTGATCAAAAAGCCCCAGAACGTTCTAAGGCTACAACAGCTGTCTTCAACCTAATAGATTTCTCCTCCGCAGCTCATTGGAACTCACCATGTGATGACTTGCTCGTTCCTAAAGAGGCACATTCCTCAGTTCAAACTGTAAGTCAGTCATTACACATCTTCAGATGAACGATCTCCACCTAATGTATAAGTGCAATACAAGGCAAGAGGATAGAGTCACCTACAGCCTTCCCAAGCTCATAAACGACACTGACACTCAAATGTCATACGAAAATGCCCTCGGGAGCAAATAGATAACATCGACGTCAGGTCCAATCCAGATGAAGTCCTAACCGCAATGCTGAAGTCTATGGAATCATTAGCTACCAGTAACATATTGACGATTTTCTGTCTCCGTATCTACGATAACTGATTTACTTAAACTTTGAAAAGACTTATGATGTTGGAGATTGCTGCGACAATCTATCTTTTCGACGCTGTAGTAGGATGATTGCTGGCTCGCCTAATCTAATGGTATGAAGATATTTCTATGAGCAATCTGGGCCTATCTGATTATCTAAAAGATGCACAGGTAAGGCACGATGGTTTTTCGTGCTTCGGGAGTACTCTTAAACACAACTTCACTAGCTACTTGTATGACGATGATTATTTATTCGCTACTATAAACTTATATAACAATGACGACTTTTACTGTCGTAAATAAAAAGATAAACTTTGCATATCAATTATTTCTGACTTTAACTAGACGGATTACTCCCAGCCTTGGCTGATATGATATCCTATCTAACTACTATAGTTCTTGGCTACTCCAATGTATTCACCAAGAACTCTAACATGATAACGAAGTCACGTCTACTCCGGAATCATGGATGGTAACGATTCAAAGATTTAAGAGACAAAGTGCCTCTTATATACATTTTACATTTTCCTAACTTCTATATATATTACGATATATAGATCTATACATATCGTAATACATAGTTTCTGTTCCATTCATCCTTCTAGGTAGATATAACCACAGTTTGATTGGCCTACATATTCTTGCCTCCAATCAACATCTGCTTATTTCTTCCTAGAAGTTCATACCTACTCCTGTTGGTCGTCCTGACCAATCCCCGTTCACCTATCTCTCGATTTCACTTTGAAACACTATTCCTTTGGTTTCCCTGCCACAGAGTTTGATTCGATGCTCATTGATTATGACGTCATCTTGACCAATCAAACTCTGGGCTTCTCTTCTATGGAGATACCATCAAACAGGGCCAAAGTGGTGTTGGCCGGTTCTGATTTGATGCGATCTGTCAGCTAACTAACAACATTATGGTATGTGTTGTTGTAGCATGCCTTCCTACGATTGACATATAGTTAATATACAAATTTCGATTGTGTTATGAATTCCTACAGGACGCTACCATGCCTCTGTCCTGTCCCTTGCCTATTTTGGATAAGCCTGTAGGAAGCGAACGTTAATAAGCACATGAGCTGTATGATCTCATTGCCAGCTGGTGTTGTTGTACTTGCTTAAGGGAGTCGGAATGCCGACCGTCAACAACTAATGTCAGTCTGTCACCTATATTCCTATCGATTCCTATCGATTCTTTTCACTCGATTATTTACTAAACTACTGAACACTATAAAAGTGTGTGCCGATCCCACAGCAACAACTTCCCTCTTCAACTATTGACAGATTCCACCAACTCAGAACCGTCGGTTCTACCTCAATATCTATCATTCCCAACTTACTAGCTTAATATTCTAGTTACAGCTTCGCATCAGTTTCGACATGGTTTGCACGAAACTGTGTTCAGCAGCACTGGTCGATGTCAACCAGTGCAGCGTCCCAATACGTACATACATGACACTATCATGCTACTCAGTTCCCTAGCTCACCTGGTATTTTCAAAGATGAATTTCACTTAGGTCTTACTCGTAAATATAAGACATCCAGCGGGGTCATGACTTCCCACAAGACGATCCGATATCTACAACATGTGTTCTGAAAAAACCCAACTGAACTAGGTATACTGATGACACTCTAGTAGTAAAACTGTCAGCAGAGCAGAAAACGTTATGGCTTCACATCTATAAGCTGGCCAAAGTGAAGACTGCACCAAACAATGCCAGGAGTGAAATGACATTCTGCGCCAGATTAGTGAATGCTTAAAAGATCTTGCTATTCAACAAAGCTCTCCCAAGCAGATGTAATCACTGCCACCGATGACTGCCACGCCCAAGAAGCTACCTGCCCTCCCCCCACCACCCCACCACCCCCACCACCTCCACCAAGCCACCAACCCCCATCCCACTCCACCCCCACAACCCCCACCAAGCCCCTCCCTGCCGATCTGTGGCCAGTTATGTTCCTCAACAGCATGCAGAAAATCCTATCCGATGTTACTCTATGCCACATCCGAGACAAGACTGATGATTTCATCGGATCATGGCTACAAACATGGACACAGCTGGGCAGACATTGTATGGGCTCACCGCATGTTTTGATCCCCCATCCCACTGACCCCAGAGATGGAATATACCGACGATAAGGAAGGACTTCAGAGAAGAGAAAGAAATCCCGTTGACAAACTTCTCCCAATAGCTCCAAGCAATCTAAATATTGAGAATCTCTTTATGAATGATCCCAAACAGAGTTCACCCACATATACTTATCTACATAGCATGAAACTATAGAAAATGATGATGCACTTCTGGGCGGCGAACCATGGAGGAAAAGCATAATCCTGGGCTCAATGTTTTGCAAAACTGCTGACATTGCTGCACACTGCACCATGTGGAACATAGCTTTCCAGTCCTTTGGAAAGCTAAGGATTCATAGATCAATGATCCCTTGATAACAAGACTACGTTTATACAATGCAACCTTCGTATCCTTGATGCTGTATAACTGTAACATCTGGGCAGCTCCAATATTAGCTCTAGACAAATTCGATGCCTGCCACCGCAAACACCTATGCACCATCACTGGACACCGATGGTCAGACAGCATAATCTCCAATGATGCATTATACAAGATGTGTAATACGTTTCCGCTGTCTGTAAAAGTCGCCCAGCAAAGATGCTTCATGTTTGGCCATGGGCGAAGGATGCCAGCACACACACCAGCACAGAGAGTCTTAGAATTCACCCTACACGGAACAAGGAAATAGAAAGCCAGGAGAGGACGGCATTGTATAAATCTGCTAAGTGTCCTACGAGGTGACCTCAAGAAAGCAGGACTCGGTACACTCAAGTCAAGAATGGACCTGAGGAAGCTTAGGATTTCGGCTGAGAAAAAGACACAATGGGCAAAAGCAAAGAAGGACTGATTGCAGCTGTATGATGTTTCTACTAATACAGCCGCAGAACACAGTAATCCTACATAAGCCTAATTAAAATTATTCAAGGGAATTTGATAGGAAAAATAATAACATTGCTCCCATACACCAATCAAATTGTAGTGTCACATCGGCCATTTTGAACCCGAAATTGGTTTTATATAACTGTTTCTGTACACTGATTTCAAATGTACACTTTCGAAACTGTTGGATAAACGGTTTGTCAGCCAACTTGGCTCATTTTCCCACCACCAACTTTCATAGTATAGAAATAGGAAATTTAAAATGTAGTCCTCTCGAGAACCACTAACAAAATTTCAATTAATTTTGGGAGGTAGGAACGAGGATATTGAGCCAGGTTCGTTCAAAGAAAGCTGCTGGGCCAAATTGAGTGACAGCATTCTTGGATTTGGCCAATTTCTAGAACCGTCTTTAAAAATATACTTCTCCGGAGCTGCTGGCAATGGAAAATATAAATTTCAATTAATTTTGAGATGAAAGATTGGTATTGCATATTGATCCGAGTTGCTTCAAAGGAAGCTGATTCGTCAAATTGACCGATGACCATATTGGATTTTGACCAATTTTTAGAAACGGCTTTAAAAATATTCTTCTCCTGTGTCAAAATAAAAATGCGTAATAAATGATATATCTAGCTCCGCAATGCACATTGAATAGTTTTATACGAATGTTAACTCTTTATTATTTAAATCCATTCTGTTGACTGTCTTGAAACTAATTTAACGGGACACTGTTTCTGTCATGGGCAGCAACAGCACCAAGTTAAATTACTTTCAAGATATGTAACAAATTACCTGTTTAATTACCTTGAAATGTGGATTCCGGGAATTCAGGAGTAAAAGTACATAGATTGAACCCAGCGTACGCAAATCATGGGCAGAACTTAGCTAGACAGTGGGCAGCGGGTAACAATTCGACAATTGTGCATCATAGGGAGCGCATATAGGAGTATCGCGTGGTGAGTGTCTTATCCTCACCGCCTACTCATTCAGCTCACCCCAAGACGATGCTGGACCTCCTCATATTCTTGCATTCCAGTTGATAAGCAACATTCATCTTGTTCGACATGAATGGTCTTAGCCATTACATCAAACACATCTCGACACTGCTACCGCGTCCATCGCAATGGTAATATTGTGAAACTATGACAGGCTAAGGTTAATGTAAATAGATTCCCCAGTAGGTGAATGTTAACTGCATACCTATTATGAATAATCTAAGACGACATTGAAATATGCAGTACGAAATCCTACTTTATTCATTCTGAAAAATTTGTAAAGCTTACTACAGTGTATACCCGGGTTATCAGAGTATCGCTGAGTATCTACCTGACCCAGCACAAGCTAGAGGCGGGGCTCGTCCTTGCCATGTATGGCTAGGGTTTCTATTGAATTAAATGATATTTAAATCTAATATACACCATGACATGGCGCCTTGACTCATCTACCCATATGTAGGCGATCTACGAGCGCTTTCAGGTAAACACGGCCATTGTGAAACAGATAATGCTCGTATTCGGTCAACCCAGTGCCGGGTTAACTCTTATTTTCCCCAATCATACAATCCAGAGTAGTAATAATCAGTTTACTAAAGGAGAAATCCTGTTTTAGCTATGCCCCGCCCACTTCTGGCTTAGTTCCAGTCACGTTTTGCACGTGTTGTGGTCGATTGACTATCAGCTTCCTGAAAACTATGCAGGTAAGCTGTTGAATACTTTAAAACTAATTTGACCGACTGCTGTTGCTGTCTATTGCTGCTTATTTATTAAACAGTAAAGACACACAATTCGTACAGTCTGATGTGCCATTAAGCCTTTAAGACGGACTAAATCAGGTCATTCATGCCATAATTGAGCATGACGTCAGCCTACACGTCACGCAGTTGTTTATGACGTCACATGATTGATGGATAATCTAGAATCCTCCGGATATAGATCATGCAACAGATCTCACGATATTGACACGAAGCATTACCGGAATACGCATCCATATCCTCGCCATGGAATCTATAATCATATCTAAATATTCATCAATGGCGCTTGTACACACATCGACGAGAATTAGTGAGCGTATTTGCGACATTCTGAAAAAACTGCTATTGCCCAGTCATCCATGGTTTTAATGTCCTCAATTACATTAAGATCTGGGTCAATATTAGCATATTTGATTCAATGAAAATATCATATCTGTATCACTTTTCCCTGAGATCAAGATTAATAGATTGCATGGAAATCTGGTCAGAATTGTATTGACGCTAGATATATCTGAATTTCAGCAGAATATTTAAGAGAATAATTTACTTGCAGATTGACCAATATTAGGAGACCATTCTTGCTGAAGGTTGCTGCTGTTTTAGGCACCAAATGCTTTCATCAACAGTCTAAAAAATGTGATTGAATCTTTAGCATTCTTACAATAACTCATATTACGGCATCGACGAGGTATCGGAATCAGTACTGGTGACATCACCTGCTGACTAAGATGCTAAACGCTCTCGCCAGCTATGGGTTCGATCACATATCATTTCAATTTGGCAGTCTGTTGAGGAACGATTTTGGTGTCTCATACAGCAACACTATTCAGCAACTATGGTCTCAGATTGAACATTAGGCAAATCAGATTAAGAAACATTGTGAGGAGCCCAGTAAAGCGAGGAGTACACAGTTCGCCCGTATTGTGATCGAACTTTGAACTCCAGGACCATCAATTTCCCGAAATTATTCAAGAAACCTGTTGGATATTTTGAATCTAATTTGACTGGGTGTTGTTGCTGCCTATGGCAGCAACAGCACCCAGTCAAATTAGTTTCAAACTATTCAACACCATATTTATCATATAATAAAGACATACATTTCGTAAAACATGATGGACTATTAAGTGCTTAAGACTAAATCGCGTTATTCATGACTTAATTGTGGATGCCGTTAACCTACAGTACACATAGTTGATTATGACGTCGTTTGATTGACTGAGAAACTGGAATCCTCTATTGTCAACTCATCTGTCCTAGGAGTTACAGTGCATGATTAGAGCAAGGTAGGTGTTGTCCTGCTTGAACCCGCCCAATAATAGATCACAATGAGAAACCTTGAAGCATCTTTGATTTCACTCAACGACATAAATGGACGCAGCACCACTACGGTATATACAAGTTTATGTATTGTCAATGGCATTCCATACTGTTGTAGGTTTTATGAGCTCTGCGTAATATACCTAATTTGAGTGCCTTCTGGTCTGTTCCTTGTTAGGTATATCATCAGAATGTGTGCCTGTCTGAAGAAAATTAGTTGTATGGAAATAATTTATTTTACAATCTTCCAGGATAAACTGCTAGAAATGGGGGCATATATCAGCTATGTCATCATCATACTGGCGACAATCTGGCAATAATTCACAGCTATCAACTCAATAATACAGTTAACATTTCTACAGTTAAGTTTATTTTCAAAAATTTTACAGAGTAGCAGATAGAAAGTATATACAAAATGTACAATGTTATACTATTAATAAATAATTAATTATTATCACTATTTCATCAAACAATATAGTATTCAATATAATATTCAACAAACAGTAGTTTCTCTACTTTAACTCGGCCCATGCCTGTTTGTATTTCATATCTACAAGTATATCCGCTACAGACATCTGTTGTACATGGTAAAGGGCGGGAAAATGTGACCACCAAATGCAGCCGGGGCTGGTAACTTCATAGAATAATAAAAATAAATACCACCCACGCGTTCTAACGGAGGTCACATGTTCATCACTATATGAAGGTATCATCCAACAGCATTTGATAGTCCTCACCTCACCCACCCCTGAACAATGTAATCAATATATAGAGGATCTTACACGTGTTATTATACAGGTATTGCAAAACACTTGAGCTCGTTTAAATAATCTAAAAAATACTAATTATGAATTTACACAGCGATATCATTTTTTATCTGTACTACTAGTAGTGTGGGCATATTATGAACAAACGTGCGTCTAAGAGATTCTTATCAGCTAAACGTTCTGGGCTTTAGCTATTGAAGATGACGCTTTAATACAGTGGCTATTCAGAGCCTTGTAACCGTCGACATGGCGCCTACTACCCACCCCCTACTACCGCCTAGCATTGAGGTAGACTGCATACCAATTGATGCACTCAAACAGCAGAATTTCTTTGATCAGATTTGGATCCAGTACTTGCGACCTACAACATTGCGCGCACTGGGCTGAATACAGTATAAGCTATGCCCCGCCCATCTCTCGCTAAGCTCCACACACGCATGTTGGGATTGAACGACTGATGTACTCTCTGAATCTCAACTTTCAGAAACCAATACAGGGAAGCTGTTCAATATTTTGAAACTAATTTAACTGGATGCTGTTGCTGCCTATTGATAGCTATGGCAGCAACAGCGCCCAGTCAAATTAGTTTCAAATTGTTCAACAGTATCTTTATTAAATAGTATAAACATAAATGTCGTACTACAACATTTCCTGATCAATTAAGCGTTCATCAGGAACATAGCTACGGGATGCACGACGTAATTGTTTATGACATCATCATACACGTCACGTAGTTGTTTATAACGTCATATGATTGATGGATCACCTAGAATCCTCCAGTTATATATCATGGGACAGATTCCAGGGTATTGACACTAAGCATTACCTGAATAGTCATCAGTTTCCCCGCTGTAGAATCTATAATTATATCTAAATATTTATCAATGGCGCTTGTACACATGACTCGACGAGAATTAGTGGGTCAATATTCACATATCTGATTCAAGGAAGAACTCATATCTTTATCACTAGCTAGTTAGAATTGTGTTGACTCTTTTTTTTCGGCGAGCTTTATAAGTGAAATCTTTACTTGCAAATTGACAAATATTAGAAGACCATATATTGTTTCTGAAGGTCGTTGCTGTCTTAGACACAAAATGCGTTTATGGAAACACACCCAGCGTCATTTACCAATCTTACAGTAACGCGTATTACAGCGTCGATGATATATCTAAATCATACTGGTGTCAACAAATGTGCGCTGTGGTGCTAGGCGCTGTCGCCAGGTGGGGGTTCGATCTCGACTCAAGGCAATTTGAGAGTCTGTTTATTATCGCATTTGCTCTCTCATACAGCAACAACTTTCAGCAACAATATCACACTGAACATTAAGCAGATCAGACTAAGATAAACTGGTAAGGGGCAGTACAGCGAGGATCTCAATGTTGTTACAATGCAGGAATCCTGTTTATCTGTGCCCCGGCCATCTCTCGCTAAGCTCCACCCGCTGCTCACGCTATTGGAATCCATCGATCCCTGAACTCACTGACTAGCAATGCGCAGACTACTATCCAGATAACCTGTTGAATATTTTGAACTTAATTTAACTGGGTGCTGTAACTGCCTATGGTAGCAACAGCACACAATCAAATTCCTTTCAACAACTTCAACAGCATGTGTAGATAGTAAAGGTTATACAATTCGTCCGACAACGCGTATTAAGCATTCGTGTCGAACTTATCTACGTCACACGTGATGACGTCATCATACGTGTTACGTAGCTGATTATGACCTCATAAGATTGCTGGATAAACTGAAATCCTCAATTTCGCATCATATTTATCGTATGAAGTTTACCGAGTTCCAAATGGGATCTTGCTAAACGAGTAAGGTAAATTAGATAAGAAATGGCGCAGAGTTTTGAAATCCTCGAATTTCCCCATCTCCTTGAGAGCTTAGCATACTCAAGTTTGGGATTTTATTTAGTAAATAAACAGAACATTATTTTTCTTTAGCGCAGTACTGCTTCAGTACCGAAAGATCTAACCAACGCACAACAATTATTATTGATTGACCGTTTGAATTTGCCGTGTGTTTGAAATGTATCTACATGTCTCATGATCACGAGTACATTTCACAACATTTTGTGGATAACAAGAAAGCTAGACAGGTCAGTGAATCTCAAATTAGAGAAGCCTATGCATGTTAGCTGTTGAAAATTAGAAACTAATTTGACTGAATGCTGTTGCTGCCTGCAACAACAGTGCCCATTTAAAATATGGTTCAAAATACTCAACAGAATTGTTATTGAGTAGTAAACGCATACAATCCATGCACATGACATGCGTGTACATGATCATGCCGGTCCTAGTTACCCCATTCATTATGTATTTTGATTGTGATGTCGTCATGTTAGCCTACATATGACGTAATTGATTACGACATCATATACTTGAGCGGCCGATTGGATTCATCTATGGAGGCTAGGCTGCATGGTTCGTAAGTCAGCCACCTATTGTAAATTAGGCGACGATGTAGGCATTGTAATAAATTAATATTAACATGAGCGGCAAACCACATGTGTGTATTATGCGAAGTTGTTGATAAAATGATACTTATTAGATTAATTAATTTCATGCAATGGATTATAAGCATGCTTATAGGAGAAATGGTTATAAAACCAAGCATATGTATGCTTAGGATTAGGGCTCGTCCAAACTTTATTGGCGTTTCAATATATTAGCCGTTTCAGAACTTATCTGTTTTAGGTTCTTCTAACATCGTAAATAGTTCTTTCAAGATGTGTTATAATATTCTAGTATCACATAAAGAAAACGTGCTTGAGAAAATAACTAAACAATTTTTCATATTATGGTGAGTGCCAGCATTATCTAAATTCATTTAGAAATTAATAATATAGGGATGGGATTACTTTTCACAAGGCGTAGTCGACTCTATTCTATAACGAAATCTATAGAGGGTGAAGGCCGAACGAACTAATGGTGCTTGTAATTGTTGCTTCTATGCTAAAATTTGCCACTCTATTTTCCTCTCGTAGATAGGGTTCTTGTCACTTACATGCGGCAGACATTGTCGCAGAAACGCAGCGCCATCTGCACGGAACAGCATGAACATTGCAAAGCATTCCGTATTTCTTTCATAGGCAGACACCACGACCGCATGTTCATATATACTTTCCTCATAGCATTCAAGAGAAGGATTATGCACACCATATTATCTCTTACCATACAGTACAACATCGCGTTAATAGAAACTGCCTTCGGTAAACAAGAGGTGACTCATCCCCTTGCGACATTAGTGCGCTGGATTCAATGATACACATTGAGGAGGATACACATTCAAGCAGATGATCGTTGGTTCACACAAGCACACTCTCTCACACGCTCTTCATCCCCCCTCTCCCTCTCTTTCTCTTTCCCTCTCTCTCTCTCTCTATCTCTCTCTCTCTCTCTCCTGGTCCTTGTCCAGCCATCTCGTTCTTCACACATCTCTCTCTCTCTCTCTCTCTCTCTCTCTCTCTCTCTCTCTCTCTCTCTCTCTCTCTCCATCACGCTCTCTCTCTCTCTCTCTCTCTCTCTCTCTCTCTCTCCCTCTCTCTCTCTCTCCGTCTCTCTCTCTCTCTCTCTCTCTCTCTCTCTCTCTCTCTCTCTTTCTCTCTCTCTGTCTCTCTCTCTCTCTTTCTGTCACCTGAAAAGGGTAAACGACTAGTTTTCCATTGAACTAACATCTCTCTAAGAATTAAACAACACAGGTTTCCTTTACTAACCTTATTATTATTCTCTGGGGAGAACTAAAACAAGACTTTAATGATCAGGTCATGTCAAGAAAATCTAAATCAATTCTTTGTGAAATATCCATTTACGGGCCGGGCCGGCTATTTTCCCACTGTAATAGCTATGTTTGTTATCGAGTTGTAAATTGTCAACAGTAGCCTTTGTTTCGCACGCAATTTGTCAATTTCCAAGATGGTTGTCCTACTTGTGTCAGCTTGAGCACTTGCAAGGGAAAGCGACATGAATTCGTTTCTAACTGTGTCTGTCTGCGGGCTTTCTTCACTACCTTCACTACTGTCAGTCTCAATGGATATGGCTCTTACAGAGAATCATGGTTGAACGAATGTTACCAAATGCTTGCAGAATGAAACCATTATTGGCTGTCATCTTTTCGTGTGACAAAGTCAATTATTCTACTGTTTATTTGTTTTCAATTTGCATTTTTCCGACACATGGCACAATTTACAGTCATTCAGCGAATCATAAAATATTCAGTGCCATGAAACGCAACACTGAAATTGACGTTTCAGCTATTAAGTGTGTTTATGTAGCATTGTGCAATGCAGTGCACCACCAATGCGGAGAAAGTAAATTTCAAATTATACTGCGAAAGGTCCCCGTGTCACGAATGTAATAAGGTTTGAGGACAACTGACGTCACTAGATGTTGGAAACTTAATGATATTTACCTATTGACATTACCCTCGCTCGCCACAGTGGAACGGAATGCTTGGAATAATCACACACACGGCAAATATCACTTGGCTAGAAGCAGACTATGAATTGCTTGACAATCTGACTACTGAATTGCTAGAATCTCAATTTCAGAATACCAATACATGTAAGCTGTTGAATAGTTTGAAACTAATTTGATGGGAACCTGTCGCGGCCATAGGTGTCAACAGCTTCTAGTCAAATTAGTTTTAAAATATTCAACAAACCATGTATTTATAATTCTTACATTACTTTCGTGTTTTTAAGTGTTCTTTTAAGTTCAAAGAGTTAAATGTCTTGTCAGAAATGCCTATTTTGACATCCACAATGCGTCATGTCAAAATGGCAAGGCAACTCGAATTCACTGTCTGATACGTCTGATATGTGGGTGCACGTGCGTGTGCACATTAAAGAAGGCGATGTGTTCTGAGCTACTTTAGGTTCTGTCTCATCTTTAATAGTCCTAGATTACTTTATTTGAGGCCTGATCGCAAAACACTTCGCAAGTTGATCCTATGGCTGCTTTGCGTGCCTTATACCCATTAGCAATCACCACTGCGCGCTTATGTGATTTCTGATCAGGTGTACTTTCTGGCATTTGTAGAACGTGCCCGAACATAAACCATCACTGTTGCACACTCTCACAGATATTCGCGTGCACAGTTTGTCGAGTGCTGTATTTGATATTAGACTATCTAACCAGCGAAGATTTGTAATAGTTAGTAGATGTTTGTAGCGGCATAGCCCAGGTTTGTTCAAGAGTCATATGGGTGTTGCAGCTAACAGCTGTTGCAATTGCATAGCATTATGGAAACATATGTAGCATCATATAGGTTCTTCTTAGCTTTCAGAGGTCTTTCGAGCCATGAATCTACAAATTCCAAATGGTCTGGAGGCTGATATTTCCTATTACACAGTGAGTTCCAATATTGGTAGAGCTGCAAATGAGGGAACCCAAGATTCTGATTTTCCTCCAAAGACTTGTGCCCCAGTGGTAAGTAGAGTTATTATTCATTGCCGTGGTGTTGGATAGGTGTATGTGAGATAATTCTGTTTTGGCCTCATTCACGAAGAGGTTTGCAGCATTGATCTGCTCTGCATCTATTGCAGCGTTTTCGTTGTCGATAAAATCGTCTCATGCCTATCATTGCGATTTTATGATTTGGTCCAGTCGGGTGTTCTCGAACAGATTATAGAGCTGCGTCGTTGTAGCAAGTAAAGACCATTGGTGATAAACCTTCACCTTGTGGTGAGTCTATTGGTGTTTCCTACTGTGCAGAAAGCATTGATTTGACATGAACATTAAGTTTTGTGATTGCCAATAAGTTTCCATAGGGCGTAGTTTGTAATCATTCTAGCCAGCTTTATGAATAAAATGAAGGATCTGTGTCCTCTTAGTTCGGGGCTTGACTTATGCATGGGATCGTATGAAAAGGGGACACACAACAGCAATGGAGATGCACTCGTAGCATTCCTTAATTCCAATGGCCTATTTGCCACAACTATGGGTTTTAAACACTGATGCAATCACCGGACAATATGGACTAGACATCTTGCTGATATCAAAGCCCCAGAAGGTTCTAAGGCTACAACAGCTGTCTTCAACCTAATAGACTTCTCCTCTGCAGCTCATTGGAACTCAATATGTGATGACTTGCTCGTTCCTAGAGAGGCACATTCCTCAATTCAAACTATAAGTCAGTCATTACACATCTTCAGATGGACGATCTCCACCTAATGTATAAGCGCAATACAAGGCAAGAGGGTAGAGTCACCTACAGCCTACCAAAGCTCATAAACGACACTGATACTCAAATGTCATACAAAAATGCCCTCGGGAGCATCCAGATGAAGTCCTAACCGCAATGCTGAAGTCTATGGAATCATTAGCTACCAGTAACATATGTGTTCTGAAAAAACAACTGAACTTGGTATACTGATGACCCTCTAGTAGTAAAACTCTCAGCAGAGCAGAAAGCGTTATGGCTGCACATCTATAAGCTGGCTAAAGTGAAGACTGCACCAAACAATGCCAGGAGTGAAATGACATTCTGCACCACATTAGTGAATGCTTAAAAGATCTTGCTATTCAACAAAGCACTCCGAAGCAGATATAATCACTGCCACCGATGACTGCCACGCCCAAGAAGCTACCTGCCCTCCCCCCACCACCCCACCACCCCCACCACCTCCACCAAGCCACCAACCCCCATCCCACCCCACCCCCACAACCCCCACCCAGCCCCTCCCTGCTGATCTGTGGCCAGTTATGTTCCTCAACAGCATACGGAAAATCCTATCCAATGTTACTCTATGCCACATCCGAGACAAGATTTATGATTTCATCTGATCATGGCAACACACATGGACACAGCTGGGCAGACATTGTATGGGCTCACCGCATGTTTTGATCCACCCATCCCACCGACCCCAGAGATGGAATATACCGACGATAAGGAAGGACTTCAGAGAAGAGAAAAAAATCCCATTGACAAACTTCTCCCAATAGCTCCAAGCAAACTAAATATTGAGAATCTCTTTATGAATGATCCCAAACAGAGTTCACCCACACATACCTATCTACATAGCATGAAACTATAGAAAATGATGATGCACTTCCGGGCGGCGAACCATGGAGGAAAAGCATAATCCTGGGCTCACTGTTTTGCAAAACTGCTGACATTGCTGCACGCTGCACCATGTGGAACATAGCTTTCCAGTCCTTTGGAAAGCTAAGGATACATGGATCAATGATCCCTTGATAACAAGAGTACGTTTATACAATGCAACCTTCGTATCCTTGATGCTGTATAACTGTAACATCTGGGCAGCTCCAAAGTTAGCTCTAGACAAATTCGATGCCTGACACCGCAAACACCTACGCACCATCACTGGACACCGATGGTCAGACAGCATAATCTCCAATGATGCATTATACAAGATGTGTAATACGTTTCCACTGTCTGTAAAAGTCGCCCAGCAAAGATGCTTCATGTTTGGCCATGGGCGAAGGATGCCAGCACACACACCAGCACAGAGTGTCTTAGAATTCACCCTACTCGGAACAAGGAAATAGAAAGCCAGGAGAGGACGGCATTGCATAAATCTGCTAAGTGTCCTACGAGGTGACCTCAAGAAAGCAGGACTCGGTACACTCAAGTCAAGAATGGACCTGAGGAAGCTTAGGATTTCGGCTGAGAAAAAGACACAATGGGCAAAAGCAAAGAAGGACTGATTGCAGCTGTATGATGTTTCTACTAATACAGCCGCAGAACACAGTAATCATACATAAGCCTAATTAACATTATTCAAGGGAAATTGATAGGAAAAATAATAACATTGCTCCCATACACCAATCAAATTGTAGTGTCACATCGGCCATTTTGAACCCGAAATTGGTTTTATATAATTGTATTCTGTACACTGATTTCAAATGTACACTTTCGAAACTGTTGGATAAACGGTTTGTCAGCCAACTTGGCTCATTTTCCCGCCACCAACTTTCATAGTATAGAAATAGGAAATTTAAAATGTAGTCCTCTCGAGAACCACTGACAAAATTTCAATTAATTTTGGGAGGTAGGATCGAGGATGTTGAGCTATGTTCGTTCAAAGAAAGCTGATGGGCCAAATTGAGTGACTGCATTCTTGGATTTGGCTAATTTCTAGAACCGTCTTTAAAAATATACTTCTTCGGAGCTGCTTGCGATGGAAAATGACCATATTGGATTTTGACCAATTTTTAGAAACGGCTTTAAAAATATTCTTCTCCTGTGTCAAAATAAAAATGCGTAATAAATGATATGTCTAGCTCCGCAATGCACATTGAATAGTTGTATACGAATGTTAACTCTTTATTATTTAATATCCATTCCGTTGACTGTCTTGAAACTAATTTAACGGGGCACTGTTTCTGTCATAGGCAGCAACAGCACCAAGTTAAATTACTTTCAAGATATGCAACAAATTACCTGTTTAATTACCTTGAAATTTGGATTCCGGGAATTCAGGAGTAAAAGTACATAGATTGATCCCAGCGTACGCAAATCATGGGCAGAACTTAGCTAAACAGTGGGCAGCGGGTAACAATTCGACAATTGTGCATCATAGGGAGCGCAGATAGGAGTATCCCGTGGTGAGTGTCTTATCCTCACTCCCTACTCATTCAGCTCACCCCAAGATGATGCTGGACCTCCTCATATTCTTGCATTCCAGTTGATAAGCAACATTCATCTTGTTCGACATGAATGGTCTTAGCCATTACATCAAACACAATGTCGACACTGCTACCGCGTCCATCGCAATGGTAATATTGTGAAACTATGACAGGCTAAGGTTAATGTAAATAGATTTCCCAGTAGGTGAATGTTAACTGCATACCTATTATGAATAATCCAAGACGACATTGAAATATGCAGTACGAAATACTACTTTATTCATTCTGAAATATTTGTAAAGCTTACTACAGTGTATACTCGGGTTATCAGAGTATCGCTAAGTATCTACCTGAGCCAGCACAAGCTAGAGGCGGGGCTCGTCCTTGCCATGTATGGCTAGTGTTTCTATTGAATTGAATGATATTTAAATCTAATATACACCATGACATGGCGCCTTGACTCATCTACCCATATGTAGGCGATCTACGAGCGTTTTCAGGTAAACCCGGCCATTGTGAAACAGATAATGCTCGTATTCGGTCAACCCAGTGACGAGTTAACTCTTATTTTCTCCAATCATACAAACCGGAGTAGTACTAATCAGTTTACTAAAGGAGGAATCCAGTTTTAGCTATGCCCCGCCCACTTCTGGCTTAGTTCCAGTCGCGTTTTGGACGTGTTGGGGTCGATTGACTATCAGCTTCCTGAAAACTATGCAGGTAAGCTGTTGAATATTTTAAAACTAATTTGACTGACTGCTGTTGCTGTCTATTGCTGCTTATTTATTAAATAGTAAAGACACACAATTCGTACAATCTGATGTCCTATTAAGCCTTTAAGACGGACTAAATCTGGTAATTCATGCCATAATTGAGCATGGGATCAGCCTACACGTGACATAGTTGTTTATGAGGTCACGTGATTGATGGCTAACCTAGAATCCTCCGGATATAGATCATGCAACAGATCTCACGATATTGACACTAAGCATTACCTGAATAGGCATCCATGTCCTCGCCATGGAATCTATAATCATATCTAAATATTCATCAATGGCGCTTGTACACACATCGATGAGAATTAGTGAGCGTAATTGCCACATTCTGATAAAACTGCTATTCCCAGCCATCCATGGCTTTAATGTCCTCAATTACATTAAGATCTGGGTCAATATTAGCATATTTGATTCAATGAAAATATCATATCTGTATCACTTTTTCCTGAGATCAAGATTAATAGATTGCATAGAAAGCTGGTCAGAATTGTATTGATGCTAGATCTATCTGCATTTCAGCAGAATATTTAAGAGAATAATTTACGTGCAGATTGACCAATATTAGGAGACCATTCTTGCTGAAAGTTGCTCCTGTTTTAAGCACCAAATACTTTCATCAACAGTCTCCAAAATCTGATTGAATCTTTAACAATGTTACAATAACTCCTATTATGGCATCGATGAGGTATCGGAATCAGTACTGGTAACAGCAACTGCTGATTAAGATGCTAAGCGCTCTCGCCAGTTGTGGGTTCAATATCAATCCAATTTGGGAGTCTGTTGAGGAGCGATTTTGGTGTCTCATATAGCAACACCATTCAGCAAACATGGTCTCAGATTGAACATTAGATTAAGATACACTGTGAGGGCCCAGTAAAGTGAGGATAACAGTCATTGCAATGGAGGAATCCAGTTATAGATATGCCCTGCCCGTCTTTAGATAATCGCTACCCACAGTTCGCCCGTATTGTGATCGAACTTTGAAATCCATGACTATCAATTTCCACAAAAGTATGCAGGAAAACTGTTGGATATTTTGAATCTAATTTGAGTGGGTGTTGTTGCTGCCCATGGCAGCAACAGCACCCAATTAAATTAGTTTCAAAATATTTAACACCATATTTATCAAACAATAAAGACATACAAATATTAAAACATGACGGAATACTAAGCACTTAAGAAAGACTAAATCGAGTCATTCATGACTTAATTGGGTATGACATCAACCTATACACCTGTGCAAAAGTTAAGCACCAGCAAAAACAATAGAACGTAGAAACATGATGGTACAACTAGGCTGCCATACTTTTTGTCCCCGCGTTAGCTGACATAATTCCAAGTACGAAATGCACATGCATGCATGACTTCACGCCGCTTGATGTCCGTGCGTGGCGGGAAACAGCACACGTGTTCAGTTATGTAAAAGTCCAGTTTGAGGTGTAGAACATTACATACAGATTTAGGCGACAAGATTAGGAATTTTGCGTTCATGACCGTGGTTTATTTGTACAGAGAGAATTAGCTCTTGATTGTGAACCGCTATGGCAAGACGAAGGTTAAGTGATCGTGTGAAATGGCAAATCATAGGCATGCATACCACTGGTATGTCATGCAGAGAGATTGGCAGACAGCTGAACATTAACCATACTGTAATCAGTCGTTTGATTGCAAAACATGGGCAAACTAACGAGGTGAAGGACAGGCCTAGATCTGGAAGACCGAAGAAGACTACTGCCCGTGATGATCGAGCCCTAGTACGCCTTGTTAGGAGATCTCCATTCACCAACAGCAGAGTGCTCAGCCAGCAATGGGAAACGCGCAATAGAGTGTCAATGTCTACCGTCAAAAGGAGACTGTATGCTGCTGGCATGAAAGCTAGGAGACCTGTCAGACGTCCTCTCCTGACTGCACACCACAAAGAGGAGCGTCTGAGGTGGTGCAACGAAAGAAGACACTGGAACATGAGATCCTGGAGACGGGTACACTGGTCCGATGAAAGTCGGTTCCTGCTTCATGCCACAGATGGTCGAACTCGTGTATGGAGGTCCAGACGCACGGCGTACGACCAACGTAACATCATGGAAGAAGTTCCATTTGGTGGAGGTTCCGTTATGATATGGGGGTGCATCTCATTTGATTGTAAGCTGGATCTGTTGACTGTACCTGGAACACTAAATAGACAAAGATATCAAGATTCCATACTGGATAGAGTTGTGGTCCCTCATTTTGTAAATCATGCACCTGGAACCCACCCTATATTCATGGATGACAACGCCCGACCACATCGTGCTAGAGCTGTGCATGAATACCTTCGCCAGAATGCCATCGAAACCCTACCATGGCCAGCAAGGAGCCCTGACATGAACCCTATTGAGCATATCTGGGACATTCTGGGAAACATGGTGAGAAGGAGGGATCCTCCTGTGCAGAACCTACAGGAATTAACAGACGCACTCCATCTTGAATGGCAACGAATACCACAATGGCGTATCAGTCGGTTGGTGACCAGCATGAGACGTCGTGTCCAGGCCGTCATCCAGGCACAAGGTGGATATACCCGGTATTAATAATGACAGTCTCAAACTCGTGCACAGATGTTAAACTTCGTTTTCAGACACCAATAATGACAATCTAGCCACGTGTGTCAACTGTAGGGCAATAGTTGTCAGTTGTGTCAACGTAACCATATTCAGGCCTCGTTTTCAAGTTCAAACAAAAACATACAGTGTTTCCCCACCATCATAATCAGCATTCCTCTAGTTGCATTATTACCTCTTGCACTAAGATGGATGGGTACATAAATGTTTGTGCTATTGCTTTCTTCATAGCACATGAATATACCCTCGCATGTGCGTAAAAATAGGGTGGTGCTTAACTTTTGCACAGGTGTATATATTACACATAGTTGATTATGACGTCGTTTGATTGACTGAGAAACTGGAATCCTCCATTGTCAACTCATCTGTCCTAGGAGTTACAGTGTATGATTAGAGCTAGGTAGGTGTTGTCCTGCTTGAACCCGCCCAATAATAGATCACAATGAGAAACCTTGAAGCATCTTTGATTTCACTCAAGGACATAAATGGACGTAGCGCCACTACGGTATATACAAGTTTATGTATTGTCAATGGCATTCCATACTGTTGGAGGTTTTATGAGCTCTGCGTAATATACCTAATTTGAGTGCCTTCTGGTCTGTTCCTTGCTAGTTATATCATCAGAATGTGTGCCTGTCTGAAGAAAATTAATTGTATGGAAATAATTTATTTTACAAACTTCCAGGATAAACTGCAAGAAATGGGGCATATATCAGTTATGTTATCATCATGGTGGCGACAATCTGGCAATAATTCACAGCTATCAACTCAATAATACAGTTAACATTCTACAGTTAAGTTTATTTTCAAAAACTTTACAGAGTAGCAGATAGAAAGTATATACAAAATGTACAATGTTATACTATTAATAAATAATCAATTATTATCACTATTTCATCAAACAATATAGTATTCAATATAATATTCAACAAACAGTAGTTTCTCTACTTTAACTCGGCCCATGCCTGTTTGTTTTTCATATCTACAAGTATATCCGCTACAGACATCTGTTGTGCATGTTAAAGGGCGGGAAAATGTGACCACCAAATGCAGCCGGCTGGTAACTTCATAGAATAATAAAAATAAATACCACCCACGCGTTCTAACGGAGGTCACATGTTCATCACTATATGAAGGTATCATCCAACAGCATTTGATAGTCCTCACCTCACCCACCCCTGAACAATGTAATCAATATATAGAGGATCTTACACGTGTTATTATACAGGTATTGCAAAACACTTGAGCTCGTTTAAATAATCTAAAAAATACTAATTATGAATTTAAACAGCGATATCATTTTTGATCTGTGTTACTAGTAGTGTGGGCATATTATGAACTCACGTGCGTCTAAGAGATTCTTATCAGCTAAGCGTTCTGGGCTTTAACTATTGAAGATGACGCTTCAATACAGTGGCTATTCAGAGCCTTGTAACCGTCGACATGGCGCCTACTACCCACCCCTACTACCGCCTAGCATTGAGGTAGACTGCATACCAATTGATGCACTCAAACAGCAGAATTTCTTTGATCAGATTTGGATCCAGTACTTGCGACCTACAACATTGCGCGCACTGGGCTGAATACAGTTTAAGCTATGCCCCGCCCATCTATCGCTAAGCTCCACACACGCATGTTGGGATTGAACGACTGCTGTACTCTCTGAATCTCAATTTTCAGAAACCAATACAGGGAAGCTGTTCAATATTTTGAAACTAATTTAACTGGATGCTGTTGCTGCCTATTGATAGCTATGGCAGCAACATCGCCCAGTCAAATTAGTTTCAAATTATTCAACAGTATGTTTATTAAATAGTATAAACATAAAAGTCGTACTACAACACTTAGTTCCTGATCAATTAAGCGTTCATCAGGAACTTAGCTACGGGATGCATGACGTAATTGTTTTTGACATCATCATACACGTCACGTAGTTGTTTATAACGTCATATGATTGATGGATCACCTAGACTCCTCCAGTTATATATCATGAGACAGATCCCCGGGTATTGACACTAAGCATTACCGGAATAGTCATCAGTTTCCCCGCTGTAGAATCTATAATTATATCTAAATATTTATCAATGGTGCTTGTACACATGACTCGACGAGAATTAGTGGGTCAATATTCACATATCTGATTCAAGGAAGAACTCATATCTTTATCACTAGCTAGTTAGAATTGTGTTGACTCTTTTTTTTCGGCGAGCTTTATAAGTGAAAACTTTACTTGCAAATTGACAAATATTAGAAGACCATATATTGTTGCTGAAGGTCGTTGCTGTCTTAGACACAAAATGCGTTCAGCAAAACACCCCCAGCCTCATTTACCAATCTTACAGTAACGCATATTACAGCGTCGATGACATATCTAAATCATACTGGTGTCAACAAATGTGCGCTATGGTGCTAGGCGCTGTCGCCAGGTGGGGGTTCGATCTCGACTCAAGGCAATTTGAGAGTCTGTTTATTATCGCATTTGCTGTCTCATACAGCAACAACTTTCAGCAACAATATCACACTGAACATTAAGCAGATCAGACTAAGATAAACTGGTAAGGGGCAGTACAGCGAGGATCTCAATGTTGTTACAATGCAGGAATCCTGTTTATCTGTGCCCCGGCCATCTCTCGCTAAGCTCCACCCGCTGCTCACGCTATTGGAATCCATCGATCCCTGAACTCACTGACTAGCAATGCGCAGAATACTATCCAGATAACCTGTTGAATATTTTGAACTTAATTTAACTGGGTGCTGTAACTGCCTATGGTAGCAACAGCACACGATCAAATTCCTTTCAACAACTTCAACAGCATGTGAAAATAGTACAGGTTATACAATTCGTCCGACAACGCGTATTAAGCATTCGTGTCGAACTTATCTACGTCACTCGTGATGACGTCATCATACGCGTTACGTAGCTGATTATGACCTCATATGATTGCTGGATAAACTGAAATCCTCAATTTCCCATCATATTTATCGTATGAAGTTTACCGAGTTCCAAATGGGATCTTGCTAAACGAGTAAGGTAAATTAGATAAGAAATGGCGCAGAGTTTTGAAATCCTCGAATTTCCCCATCTCCTTGAGAGCTTATCATACTCAAGTTTGGGATTTTATTTAGTAAATAAACAGAACATTATTTTTCTTTAGCGCAGTACTGCTTCAGTACCGAAAGATCTAACCAACGCACAACAATTATTATTGATTGACCGTTTGAATTTGCCGTGTGTTTGAAATGTATCTACATGTCTCATGATCACGAGTACATTTCACAACATTTTGTGGATAACAAGAAAGCTAGACAGGTCAGTGAATCTCAAATTAGAGAAGCCTATGCATGTTAGCTATTGAAAATTTGAAACTAATTTGACTGAATGCTGTTGCTGCCTGCAACAACAGTGCCCATCTAAAATATGTTTCAAAATACTCAACAGAATGTTTATTGAGTAGTAAACGCATACAATCCACACAGATGACATGCTTGTACATGATCATGCCGGACCTAGTTACCCCATGCATTATGTATCTTGATTGTGACGTCGTCACGTTAGCCTACATATGACGTACTATATTATGACGTCATATACTTGAGTGACCGATTGGAATCATCCATAGACGCTAGGCTGCATGGTTCGTAAGTCAGCCGCCCATTTTAAATCATGCGACGATGTACGCATTGTAATACATTAATATTAACATGCGTGGCAAACTACATGTGTGTCTTATGCGAGTTGTTGATAAAATGGTACTTATTAGATTAATTAATTTCATGCAATGGATTATAAGCATGCTTATAGGAGAAATGGTTATAAAACCAAGCATATGTATGCTTAGGATTAGGGCTCGTCCAAACCTTATTGGCGTTTCAAAATATTAACCGTTTCAGAACTTATCTGTTTTAGGTTCTTCTAATATCGTAAATAGTTCTTTCCAGATGTGTTATAATATTCTAGTCTCACATAAAGAAAACGTGCTTGAGAAAATAACTAAACAATTTTCATATTATGGTGAGTACCAGCATTATCTAAATTCATTTAGAAATTAATAATATAGGGATGGGATTACTTTTCACAAGGCGTAGTCGACTCTATTCTATAACGAAATCTATAGAGGGTAAAGGCCGAACGAACTAATGGTGCTTGTAATTGTTGCCCCTATGGTAAAATTTGCCACTCTATTTTCCTCTCGTAGATAGGGTTCTTTTCACTTACATGCGGCAGACATTGTCGCAGAAACGCAGCGCCATCTGCACGGAACAGCATGAACATTGCAAAGCATTCCGTATTTCTTTCATAGGCAGACACCACGACCGCATGTTCATATAGATTTTCCTCATAGCATTTAAGAGAAGCATTATGCACACCATATTGTCTCTTACCATACAGTACAACATCGCGTTAATAGAAACTGCCTTCGGTAAACAAGAGGTGACTCATTGCGACATTACTGCGCTGGATTCAATGGTACACTTTGAGGAGGATACACATTCAAGCAGATGATCGTTGGTTCACACAAGCACACTCTCTCACACGCTCTTCATCCCCCCTCTCCCTCTCTCTCTCTCTTTCTCTCTCTTTCTCTCTCTCCCTCTCTCTCTCTCTATCTATCTCTCTCTCTCTCACTCTCGCTCCTGGTCATTGTCCAGCCATCTCGTTCTTCACACATCTCTCTCTCTCTCTCCATCACGCTCTCTCTCTCTCTCTCTCTCTCTCTCTCTCTCTCTCTCTCTTTCTCTCACCTGAAAAGGGTAAACGACTAGTTTTCCATTGAACTAGCATCTCTGTAAGAATTAAACAACACAGGTTTCCTTTACTAACGATATTATTATTCTCTGGGGAGAACTAAAACTAGACTTTAATGATCAGGTCATGTCAAGAAAATCTAAATCAATTCTTTGTGAAATATCCATTTACGGGCCAGCTATTTTCCCACTGTAATAGCTATGCGTGTTATCGAGTTGTAAATTGTCAACAATAGCCTTTGTTTGGCACGCAATTTGTCAATTTCCAAGATGGTTGTCCTACTTGTGTCAGCTTGAGCACGTGCAAGGGAAAGTGACATGAATTTGTTTCTAACTGTGTCTGTCTGCGGGCTTTCTTCACTACCTTCTCTACTGTCAGTCTCAATGGATATGGCCCTTACAGAGAATCATGGTTGAACGAATGTTACCAAATGCTTGCAGAATGAAACCATTATTGGCTTTCATCTTTCGTGTGACAAAGCCAATTATTCTACTGTTTATTTGTTTTCAATTTGCATTTTTCCGACACATGGCACAATTTACAGTTATTCATAGAATCATCAAATAATCAGTGCCATGAAACGCAACACTGAAATTGACGTTTCAGATATTTAGTGTATTTATGGAGCATTGCGCAATGCAGTGCACCACCAATGCGGAGAAAGTAAATTTCAAATTATGCTGGAAAGCTCCCCATGTCACGAATGTAATAAGTTTTGAGGACAAATGACGTCACTAGATGTTGGGAACTTAATAATATTTACTTAATGACATTATCTTCCCTCGCCGCAATAGAACGGCATGTGCTTGGAATAATCATACACACGGCAAATATCACGCGGCTAGAAGTAGATTATGAATTGATTGACACTGTGACTACTGAATTACTAGAGTCTCACTTTCAGAATAACAATACTGTTGAATAGTTTGAAATTAATTTGACGGGAACCTGTCGCGGGCATACGTGTCAACAGCGTCCAGTCAAATTAATTTAAAAATATTCAACAAAATATGTATCATTAATTCTTAAATGATTTTCGTATTTTTTAGGTTTTCTTTCAAATTCAATGAGTTTTGTCAGAATTTCCTATTTTGACATCCACAATGCGCCATGGATGGTATTTCAATAACTCCCAATGAAGTCTGACAAACTGGCAAGTCAACTCGAATTCGAATTCACTACTGTAGATATTGCCTGATATGCGGGTGCGCATGCGTGTGAATATGAAAGATGGCGAAGTGTTCTGATCTTTAGTAGTCCTAGATTACTTTATTTGAGGATTGATCGCAAAACACTTAGCAAGTTGATCCTGTGGCTACTTTTGCCAATCGTAATCGTGATATGAGATAATGGCACATTTGATAGAATGTTTCGAATCTTGTTCAAAAGCACAATTTGTCTCAGCTTGGAAAGAAAGTTGTTTCTAGGATTTTGGAGTACTATCAGTCTATCTTCTCCCACAACATCAATCATGAGTTGTGTAACCATTCATATTAAAATATCTTAGATACTGCTATTTGTTTGTTCTCGATACCTCAAAAGAAGTGAATATGATATTACCGTGTCGTGGTCGTAGGTATTGTAATTTTTGTGATTTTATAAAATTATATTGTTTCATGATAGCTTTAGCTAATTGTGCGTGTAACCTCATGCTCGTGTTTGTTGACGTGTTTCTACGCGGCAGTGGATACCAATGTAGCAAGTGTGATAGGTGGGCATTGTAATATTCATATTGATGAGAAAATGTTGCCGAAGACGACTATGTGAGTACGATTGTATAATCCAGCCTGTGACAACGCCGGCTATTGTGCCGGTACAGGGCGAATACAGGGCCCACATCGGCCCGGTGTTTGTCGAATACTGGGCAAGTAACTAGTGTTATCAAGGGAGTTTGCTCTATATTGGATCCGCAATAATGATTGGAAAAGGATTGAACTATGTACTGGAAGTTTTCGTATGTTTGGCTGATTTCACCACGCAGTATCTGCTGATTTACACTAGATAGAAATTCTGGGAGTGGTGATGAAAATGGCCAGGTTTTGAAAACACCTGGAAATTCCTCATATTGTTTCCGAAGCGGCAACAGTACCATTACATATGCAACTATAGAGTGGTGTAGGTTTTAAGGAGCCTTTTTGTTTTATCGGACCAACGGACCACAACACTTCTCTGCCACTCATATAGATGTGCAGCTCTTCATCCCATGTCGTAGTATCTGCCTTGGTGCATCTGCATGGCTCTATTATCGAGTGGTTCCCAGGTACAGGCCGTCTGTTTGTTCTGGGTGGCTCCTGGCATTGGACGTTAGCATGTTGTTATGATTCCTCAACGTAGATACTATCGAGGAATCCAACTTAGATTCCAGCCTCGATAGTTCACAGAAATGTATTGATAGACTGTTGACTTATGGTATACGACATGGTCTAACGTGTTTGATTTATATCAACCTCTGGAGCGGCGAATATGTAAAATTGAAGTTTGGAGCATTTGCAATATAGGATCTAGAAATTACAAGAAATTTATGTACTGACGTGATCTCGAGAATTCTATGGAGGGGTTTGGGTCAGTTCTCATGTATTGTTTTTTCATTGTATGTCACACAGTGTGAAATTTTCTGCTTTTTTTCTGTAGATTATTTAATATTCTTAAATATCTATATTTTCTATGTTATATCTACAGAAGCTTGAAGAATTAGCACTCTGGCAGAGACATTGTCAGACACCAAGGCGGCAAATGTCTAGTACATCTGCTCTAGGGACTGGCATTCTGTCAGGTACAGAGATATACAATCATAGAAGTTGAAACGTGTAACCAAAGATTCACCGTACATTGATAAGCGATAAGACATTCGGTGAGAAAGGGGTATCACCATTATTTATGGCCATGGTTTAAATACGTTGTAGTTAGATTTAAAGTATTACATTGTAAAGTGCACAGCTAAGGAAACTTGAAGGATCAACTCAGTCAATCAAGAGTATGACGTCATGACCAATTACGTCACATGCACATTGACGTCACAATGCAGTGTCGTATCTAGCTCCATCATGATCATTGAAATGTTCCTCAAGTGTACGAATCATATGTCTCTCACGGTTGGAGTTGCAATTTAATAAACATTCTGTCGAAAATTTTGATACTAATTTAAAAGGGAGCTGTTGCTGCCATAGGTGGCAACCGCCCCCAGTCGAATTAGTCTCAAAATAGCCAACAGCCTATCAGCATAGTTACTTTACAATTGAGATTCTGGGATATCAGGCTTCAAAGAATATAAATCGATCCCAATACGTGTAAAGGGTGGCCAGAGCTTAGCTAGATAGCTGGAAATGTATCATTTTATTGCATTTGCAGACAGTATATATGGAATGTCTGGAAGAAAGAATGCGGTGGCTGCCCAAGTATAAGACACTGAAGAAAAGGTTATTTTTAGTTTTCTATACACCACATAATTAATGAATTTCAATTTGGAAATCTGTTATTTGTCTGGAGATGCATAACCATACCTGTTATTTTAAATATATCTTGGCATATGAATCTGTAATGATGTTCTCTTTGTAATTTACCATTACTCAGATAATGGACAAGCAGATGATTTAATACTTGTTAATGGAACTTTCCGGTTTTAGCCATGACCCGCCCATCTCTAATTAAGATCCGCCCACGCTTCGGCCGTGTTCGGATCGATCAATCCCAGAACTCTCTGACTATCAACTTCCAGAAAACTATACAGGTAAGCTGTTGAATATTTTGAAACTAATTTGACTGGGTGTTTTTGCTGCCAATAGCAGCAACAGCACCCGTTCAAATTAGTATCAAAATAGTCAACATCATGTTTATTACATACAACCTGATGGATTATTAAGCGTTTAAGACGGGATAAATCGAGGCATTCATGACGTAATGATTATGTCATCAGCCTACACGCCACAAAGTTGATTATGACGTCATATGATGGATTGATAAAATGGAAACGTCCATCAATACTTGATAATCAGGTATTGCAATCAACATAATCTAAGGACCGCGTGTACCAGCGGCTTACTCATTTCTCCACCAAATTCCTGCGTGCCCTTATTTTAAAACGTATTTAGACTCTGTTCCATTTCTCGTTTAGAAATATAGGTTTCTGTTAAAGTTGCTAGGCTACACTCGTAGTAGAGTATATGAAATGAATGTTTCTTCTAACTCAGAACCTTCAATATAATTACATTTAACCCTTTGAACCTCATATCAGCCAAAAATGGCTTCTGCAGTGGTTTTGAGAAATGTCCCTTTGCAGAGCAAGAGAAGACTAGTTTTGAAAATGTACCACTGGAATGTTTGGCTTGATAACCGTGCCAGTAATTTGAGGGTTAAATCTTCAAAAACCGGGTACAATCGGGTACAAAAATATATAAAAGGAGCGCGCAAACAGTGCTTTGGCATCCAGACTCAACGGACACTTACCGTTAGCGTCAGGACAACGAAGAATCTTACCAGCTTTTCAAAAAATTATAAATTTTCAAAAACAGTTTGGTCTGCAAATTGACATTTTCTATGGGAAAATGAATGTCTTGAACAAATTTGAGTGTTAAAATGCTAAAGTGTTAAAGAACAACGGATATTATTATTAAGTGGTTAGCTAAGGAATAATATCACGACGTCAGCATTCCAATGACCACCTTATTATGTCTTATTTATAACATCCATTTACTTCAGACACGCGGGGATTCTGATAATAGATCTGTCCAGGAATTGTCTAGAAGATAATCACATTAGTTATAGTGTTCACCGATCGTACGACATGGGGCAGTCTGTAAAGTGATTGGCAGTAAATGAACTTGTATATATGCCGAAGTGTATGTCGCAGTAGTGCAAACCTCTTGAACATGCGTTTGTTGAAATATAGAGTTTTGTGATATTGGCATTCCATTATTATTCCATTATTGTACGCCTTTCAAGCGGGTGTACTATGTAATATTACGCCCCACCCCCACCCCACCCACCACCCAAACCCCCTCTCCCCCCCACCCGCGCGGGAGAACGACTCCCATATGGCGCGCTCAAACACCGCGCATGCGCATTCGATATTGTAAAGGGTAAACGACTCCCCTATGAAGAGAATAGAATAGAATATTTTATTGGCATGAAATCTACGAACATATAGACAGGGCCAAATATGAAATGACAGAACATATGGCATCATGGCGCGGTGGGCGGTTTATACGATGGTGGTGCATTGGACGCTGAGCGATACAGTGCGTGACTACATCAATGTGATAAATAAACGAGGGTGTTCTTAAAAGACACGAATACGTTACTCCTGCCTGTCGCGAGGAGGGAAGCGTTTGCGATTCTTCTGTGAAATGCCACCTTATCATGTAAAATAATTGTTTCAACGCAACTAACTGTACAGCTGGTGCTAATGTAAACAGGTAGGTAATATGAATAAGGTTTGTGCTATTTAACGCTAAAATACAGCCATAACAGATCACAGGCCTTTGAATTTTCGTCCATCCATATCACCACAGGAGTCTGCCGTTTTAGATACGAAAACTCGAAATCAAAAAATACGAAAACACGGTAGCACTATATAACTACTATATATATAGTAGTTATATAGTGCTACCGTGTTTTCGTATTTTTTGATTTCGCGTTTTCGTATCTAAAACGGCAGACTCCTGTGATATCACTACCACATACCCCCCCCCCCCCCTACGTATATATACCTACTATATATATGGACGAAAATTCAAAGGCCTGTGGACAGATGGCTAAGACGTTTAAGCAACCAGTTTTCGCAAGTCACTAAATTACATAGGGCTTATATAGTAGTTATAGAGTTTACAACGTCAGGCATTCATTTAAACGTCTCTCTTTAATACTATTTTGTCTTCCACACAATAACTATATTTCGCTGTACAACAATAGGAGGTTTTACGGAATTCCCTTATGACATCATTTTCACGCGTGCACAGGTGACTGGCCGTCAAGGGTACGGCCAGCTGCTCACTGTTTTGTTAGTAAACATCATTACACTGCCGCCCTTGACGCTACTCAAAGCTATGGAAATTGCAATTTTACGTCAGCTCTCCTGGTAAAGTTGACAGAATTGACAATTCTAACATCAAATACTATTTTACCATGCATTTTTAGAAATATAATATTGATTCTATGCACATTAGAAGGCAAAATACTACCGCGATAGTATGTCAGAAATGCCCCCACCCCATCAGTGCATGTGGGTCATGGTAGGCTATAGTACCAATACAAGCGGCTGCTCGATAGATAATGTTCACGAATGCACCCAAGATGGCTATATATAGCCCTACTGTCATAATGATTATCAGTGTGTGCATAGGCGAGAGGGGGTGGGGGGGGGGAGAGGGTAGGTGTGTACGTGCATGTGCATAGATTTCGAAATTTGTTCTGGGGAAGAACCCTGTAACCCATATTTAGGTTGGCTTTGCACACACATCCCCACCCCACCACCCACCCCACCCCCAATCCCACCCTTGAGGTGGTGGTTGGTAGGGGTGGAAGGTGGAGGGTGATGTACGGCATTAATTTCCACCTGCATCCCAGCAAATAAACAAGAGCCCAAGGGCATGTGGGGCTCACCTGGACCTTTAGCATTTGAACCATTTGGATTTAAATAGATATGATGGATAATTGTCGGAAAAGATGGCCACCCAAAAAATGTACCAATCAAAATTCTGGTTAGATATTCTAGCCTACCTTGATAGGGTCACGCTGGTCAAATTTGTTTGAAATATGTCAAGCAACTAAGGTGATGCAGCATTTTGACAATTTCCGCTACTTTTTTCATAAAATCTAAGATTTTCACCCAAAGGATTGATGAATCAAAATTCTGAAAGGAAATTCTGGAGCCAGCGACCATTGAATCCTTTCAGCCACATTTGTTTGAAATCGCTCAGAATGGTAAGGAGAAGAAGCATTTTGATAATTTCTGATACATTTTTCATAAAATCTCAGATTTTCACCAAAAGAACTGATGAATCAAAATTCTGAATGGAGCCTACGACAATATGGTACTTCCAGCCAAATTTGGTTGAAATCGCCCAAACGTTTAATGAGGAGTGGTGTTCAAAAGTAAAAGTTGACGGATGGACGACGGACAGACGGTCGAAACAACATAAGCTCGCTTGGCCTTTCGGGTGAGAAGGTGAGCTAACAATAATTAATTTCAATTTGATTATGAATTAACTAATCAATATGCAGGAAACTACTCAGAGCATGTCATTTTCCAATTATTATTGGGGAAGGGGCATGATACTCCTCCCTACCCCCACCACCATTGGGAACCCCACCCATACCATGAATGCTAGGTTGGACACACCCCATAATAGAATCTTAAATCCACCAAGACACAGTTGGTGAATTTACTATTAAACTCTCCAGACTTATGAGTGTTATTTTCACAAATCGTGTGTTTTATGGGGTTAGTGACAAAAAACAGAGGGTGGGGTAGGGAGCATTAGGCCCCTAAAAGTTTTAGATGGTGTGTGTAGGGATAGACGGAGGGGTGGTGACTAAGACAATTTCTTTTCCTGGCAGCAACCTTGAGAATGTATAATAGTCAGTAAATAAAATAATACTGAATACAGTCATACTCAGATAGCTGATCAGTACAGTATATTTTAATATTGAACTGGAAAAACATCTGAAATTTACAGAGTGAACATGGTGAGGCCACATGCTGTAGGCCTTGGGCTGTGGGCCCTGACTCTAGGACTATCTGTTCAGCATTATCCTTGTAATGGTGAGGATTGGTAAATTGACATATTTCAAGACATATTACTACAGAAGCAATTGTTGGCAATCATTAAGAAAATTTCACACAAAATGCACATTTACACTTTAGAGATCAAAAGAACGCAATTTTGAAAATTTACAACAAATGGCTGGCTTGATTATGGAGCCAGGCATCTCAAAATCGGTACAAATGCTGGTTTTTGGACAATTTGGCCTTTAAAGTGTCAAAACCTACTCACTTTGTTATATTACATATGTTATACTATGTTAAGAGACAAAACTATGTTGATAACAGTATAAAATAATTGAAAAGAAATAGGGAATTAGTCATTCATGGGGGCAAAGTAATTTAAATTAGCAATTCCAATTCTTAAAGCTTTACCAATTTATCCAATGTGGTAATTGAATTAGTGCAACTTCCAATTACCACCAGTCCCGGTCATTGCTAAATTGAATCTACTATCTAGAGCCTATAAATTTCCCTGTATGGGCGGAGTTACACCCCTGTCTGCCTGGAACTTGCTTCCCCACATCTAACTTTCAGCATTTCCTGAGTGAATGGTACATGGCTAGATACTCATACACCGCAGGTATACTCCACTCCTATTTAATATACAAATTGGTTTCTATGTTTGGAAAGATGTGGGGGCCATATGTTCAGCAATGTTTTAATATGGAGTGAGTAATTCAACACTGGCAATGCTACCTAATTTCTCTGAACCAATTCATGACATGACACATGCAGATGCACACATGTAATTATCAAATGCTAAAACATTTGTAGAACTTACACTGTTTGCATGCACTGAGGTAAACACTGATTTTTCTTTCTATACTATCTACTTTATCAAGCATATGCCATCAGTCACCCATATTCTAAATGATGTAATTATTTAAGTAATTAATTTTGCCATCCGCTGTAGATTGTTAATGCAGAATGTGAAGTTGAAGTAAGGCTCTACATGGGTGGTTCTCAGTTATTTTAACTACATACACACAATTTATGCAATAGCAGTTGGTATCATGTCTTGCGGCCCAATAAAATAATAACCCAATCACATGCCCCTAGCAATTGAGGTAGGTAAATGTAGAGAATTATCTTTCATGGTGAAGGTTAGGGTTCCTTTTACTATGTTTTTGCTAAGCATAGCAAAATAAAGCTAGGAAAATAATATAACTATGAAACTTCAATAAACTTTACAATCAGTCCAGTCTTTTTATGTAGAAATATAAACATTAAATACAGGTAAATTGTATCCATTGTTGCAGGTACATGTAGGTCATGAATCCTAGACATCCATATACTTTTAGACATCCAAGGACATGTAGCTATTCATTAACCTTTTCACTGCTACATTCACCATGTCTCATTGTCAATGCTACGATATAGGAAAACTATTGAATATTTTGAAATTAATTTGACTGGCAGTTGTTGCTGGCAATGGCTTCCAGTTAAATTAATTATTTCAGAATATTCAACAGAATAAGTTTTATATCGTAAAGAATATACTTTTCCATTTTTTTTAAACGCAGGATAAAACACATTTCCACCCCACTCACCCCCAACCCCAACCCATCTCATCTGCACCTCTAAATCGGCTCCTGCATGTCAAAATTCGACACACCCAGCTTGTTATCATACTATATCTCCTGTGAGCTAGGGATAATTAAACTGACTTCAAATAACAACACTGCTAAATATTTTCACATAAGTAAATTTAGACTAACATCCATCTGCTATCAGTGCCCCCCCCCCCCCCCACGCCCACACCCCACCAAAACATGTACACAGTTATTGGCTCTCAATCGTTTAGAGGTATAATTTATCACCATTCATACCTTCATTAGAACACTTATTTGAGCATGAACAACACAAATGTTGCCATTTACACACACAATGACTGAATGAGCAAGCCATTTCATGCACGAATACTGGTCCAACATGGTATGAAAGCAGGGAATAAAGCATCGCCCTCAATATCGTACACAAATAAAGTGGAAATTGAATATATTTCGCCAAACAATTATTATTTAGTGGATTAATGCGGTGTAAGATACGATTTACAGCCAGCAAGATCAGTGTTTACTTTTTCACGTCAGTGGCCGCTTGACGGCCAGGCTTCCCCCGTTCTAAAAATAATGGCACAATGACGTCACGAAAAAAACCTATATTTAGATAAGCCCGATATGTGTAACCGTTATATTTCAAAAGGGTATGTTAAAGCTGAGGTAGCACCATTTAAATGAAAGCGACAGACCTTTGAATTTTCGTCCATCAATCCCACTACCACATATACCCCTACTATATATATATATATATAGTAGGGGTATATGTGGTAGTGGGATTGATGGACGAAAATTCAAATGCCTGTGGGATAACTATCATCATCTGATATCCATACAGAGCCAGGACAGTCTCTCCATGCAAGCCAGGACAGTCTCTTCACCTGTGGGTGAGGCCACACCGATACCAGGCACCCGTCTAGTGCTGGTTGGCTTGCCACCACCCGATATGGTGACGGCTGTTGCTGGCCAGGCTTGGTACACGCCTATCTCGCCAGGAACAGCGACCACACATGGGGCGCCATTGGCGCCCGTGTATGGCCAAGGTTACATAACCGCTACGGGTCCATACGGAAAACGTTTTCCGTGCGGGTCTACTCCATGGTTCAATGAGATTCATGGGGTGGCGGCGGAACCATGTGGTACTCGTGTTGCTGACTTACCAGTGGTGGCTCCTAGCTGGAAGGCCGCTGCTGGTAGACCTGTGAAAACGTAAACGTGTGATGTATTCACGGGGGTGTCCTCTTCGGAGACAGACTGTTCTCCTTCGATCAATACTCACCATACTATTACTTCGGATAACAAGCTATCCTAATAGCTGGCTCTAGGAATCTAGATTTAGTAAGCTTTACCGGCTCCTGGAACCGGGTACCCGGTTCCCAACAAACGGCTACCCATCTGCCAGTGAGGCTCATTCTTCTTTGCATACGACCATACAGTTGAGTCTGGATGCCGATGTGCTATTTGCACGCTCCTTTTATACTTTTGGCTACACCAAATGTACCCGTTTGTACCCGTTTGGTTGTGTACTTATACTCGTTTGTACCCATCTGTACCCGTTTGGATGTGTACTTGTTCCCGTTTGTTGGGGTAGATTTTTAATTGTTCTTGTCATTGTATACCCGTTTGATTGTGTGGGTATCCTTCCTATATACCCGGTTGTACCCGGTTACCTATTTTTTGTCTACTCAAAGGTGCTAATATATGTGTATATTATTAGTTGCATGTACCCGGTTGGTTGTATACATAACTGGTGAGTTGGTTTTATACACTTGCTGTTTGTATACTTGGCGGGTGGTTTTTGCGCAAGGAAGAATGGGTGGATGACAGTGATTTTTTGGAGCTCTGCTGGGTTTGCAGAGCTTCCGGTTTTTTTGTGGGAAAAAGGAGTATGCCGGTCACTGTTTGGCGTGTTAGCATAAACGGTCCATTGTTGATCCAGACTACTAGCGATTCGTGCCATTGTTATGGCTTTACTCATCAGAGGACTGACATATTCTGATTTAGAATATTTCCATAAGATGTTTTGAGATTTTGTGTTGGAGAGGAGTAGTTTTGGTTGTATCCAACAAATAAAATTTTGTTGGTAATATTAAGAACACAGTTTGTGAGCGATAGAGTAGAGCGGTAGTGTTTCTTACCTTTATAGATCTTCTAGGAGAGCCAGGAGTGACTCTGGTCTTAGTTCCTCTTCCCGCCAGTCAGTGTCCCAGTGTGTCGGGAATTAAGTGGTGTGGGTGGGGTCTGTTGGGAATGGTTTTTCCCACCAGTCGTCCGGTGTGGACACTCTGTACCACAGGTTGGTGGTATGGTCCGTTTCCGGGCTGGAGAGCGGATCTGAGTAACCTGTGGAATGCCAAGGTTCGTCTGGCCATTTCGACGAAAGCCCTGATGTGGAGGGTCTATTGGTGGTCGGACTGGCTGGTGGTTGTTCGGTGGTTGATACTGGTTGTGTGTTTGCCACTGATTCTGGTTCCGTTTGTGGTGTTGTTGGCGCTGCTCTGGGTGCTGGCGATGGAGATCATGTTGGAGAGTGTCCCGTAGGTGATGGTGAGTTGTATCCATATGGAGATCTCCGTGGAGGTGTAACGTCGCAATTCATTTTAATCTCACCAATCACTGTTCCTTAAACTATGGGATCATAGAAGTACTCCATCGCGACCCTGATAGCATAGGAGCAACGGCTCCCCGCAAGGATCGTGAGAAATTCTGGATCCACCAACTTCACTGTATGGATCCCATCGGTATTAATCACGCGGATTGGTAACCGTTTAAACTACTGATGTGGTAAAACTTAGTTAAAAGGTCTATAAAATGTCGTATGTGTCGCATGTTCAAATTTCTGACCCCGAATCTGGGACGTGTGTTAACAACGAAATATGCCAGATTGGTCGCCTTGCTTTCAAATCCCAACAGGCGATTGGCAAATATGAAATGAGGTGTTGGCTATACGGTGTTTTTAACACGAAAATCGGCTGACGTCGTTCTCCGTATTATCCGAGCAGGTGACATCACACCTG
Source organism: Chaetoderma sp. LZ-2023a (assembly GCA_034401795.1). NCBI lineage: Eukaryota > Metazoa > Mollusca > Caudofoveata > Chaetodermatida > Chaetodermatidae > Chaetoderma > Chaetoderma sp. LZ-2023a. Next base: position 5,159,185 of record CM067365.1, read on the forward strand.
GATTTATCTCGGATTTTTATGTGAAGAAAATGTTTCATTAATTCGCGCATCTTGTTCTGGGTGCTGCGTACTTTATTTGTACCAGAAAACTTTGGAATTTTAACTTTTTCGTGTTATCACTATCCGTTTGCAATGACTGGTGGTTTCAAAATTCTTGATTAAGATGTGTGGTCTGCGGTTTTACCGTGTTTTACAGCAGTTTGTTTCATTTTGTTGTTTTCTTCACATATCGTTTCGGCATTCGTTTGAAAGTATAATTTTAAATTTATTGTTAAATATACCACGAAAGCTATGCGATATGGTTCCTGGTTACGTTTATACATCCTTCAGGATCAGTATATGGGTGTATTCATGTCCGCATCGTTCTTGTCGTCACAATCTTTCGATCTTTGCTGTAACGTTGCGGGAGGGGGTGCTGGAGGGTTACACTTTATTTATGGCCAAAATATTGGATCTGCTGGTGGACAATCCAATGCATCTGCCCGAGATTCCGAACATGATCTCCCAAGCCAAGGGCCGCTTCCTACACGAGCAGCCCGAGATGTTTAAATTCACTGCATGGATGTTATCAAACAACGTTCCACGTCGGAAGCCTTTTATCAACAGGCTGCAAGTTTCATAGCAGCCGCGAGGAGGAGGTCAACCTTCAAGTCATATAACAACAAGGTTAACAAATTTGCAGAGTGATGTGAAGGAAAGGGTGTTGATCCCTTTCAATCCACTATTCGGCAAATAGCAGACTTTCTCTGTGAGCTGTTCTATACAGACAGGACTGGCTCCTGTCACAATTGCTGGATACAAGTCAGCTTTGGCATCAGTTATCCCTTGTCTAGCCAACAGGAATAGTCCAGAGGTTGCCCAGTTAAATGTGATGGCGAAGGGAATGAGCAATCTCTGACCGAGACAACCGGTAGTCATTCTAGCATGGAGTCTATCGTTGATGCTTAATGTACTGGCCAAGCACCCTATCGAACCTTTGGGTTCGGTTAGTCTAAAGCATCTAAAGGCGGTTTTCTATTGGCAGCTTCCTCAGCAAGAAGGTGTAGTGAGATCCATGCACTTTCAGCAGAGAGGGACCGATTTATTGTCTCCAGAGCGTGTCTGCGATTGCTGCCAAGAGCAGCATTTATATCAAAGAATCAATCTTTGAAATATCCCGGCAAACCGATCATTATACCGAAACTAACAAGGTTTGGTCGTGATACCAGTGCCTTGTGTCTAGTCTGTGCTTTGACTAAGTACAAGAAATGGATGGACTCTCTACGTTCAAATGATAGACATCTGTGGATCTGCCATAAGAAGCCATATGGCGCCACATCCATGGATTCTATCTCTCGTTGGGTAGTCGAATGCATTCAGAGCAGCCACGAGATTGCGACTGGTCATCAGGAGCAATGTGCTAACGCTCACGATGTTAGAGGAATAGCCGCCTCGACCGCCATATTCAAGGGTGTTCCGTTAGAGGACATCATAGCCATTGCACAATGGCACTGTGAGTCCTCTTTCACGGATTACTATATTAACGACATGTCAGATTCAGCCAATCAACTCGCTTCAGCTGTTTTGAGACGATAGTTTGTGGCCACACTGCTCTCCTCCTTTAGGTCCTTTGACAAGCAAATGTAGTAAGAACAGACATGGTTAAGCGAGAGGTGTTCAACCTTATGGGACACGTCTGGTCGGAAATGTGGTTGGTGGCTCCACGTCTGCAATCCATAATTCATGGGGTAATTCAAGTTTGACAGTTATTTGTATTATGTTTATGTATCATGATCATTCATCTTATATATTCATGCTCATTCCCAGGCCCATATGTGCAAAAAGCAGTTAACCCTCTTCACATATTTGTGTTTTCAGGAGAGATGCACCCTCTTAAAGGTCTCCGTATGTCAAGTTTTAGTCTAAGTTCTTTCTCCAGGGACAAAAAGAGGCTATGTATGGCTTGCCCCTTCCCACAAGGTTACCGACTAAATCTGGTGTTATCAAAGAGTAATATAATGGTAAGTATTGATCGAAGGAGAATGAAGGAAATTTCAATTTCTCTTTCCCCGAGATCTAACAATACTTACCATTATATTACGGACCCTGCCTCCCAGCCCCACGGAGGCAAGCCATGGGCATTCTCTTGTTTGGTAACTATGCAAACAATATGAGACTCACTGGCAGACGGGTATCCGGTTATTGGGAGCCGGGTACCCGGTTCCAGGACCCGGTAAATCTTTCTAACTCTAGATCTAGCCAGCTAGCTGTATTATCAAAGAGTAATATAATGGTAAGTATTGTTAGATCTCGGAGAAAGGGAAATTGAAATTTGGTCCAATTTAGCACCCATGAAATAATGTCCCCCTTCCAAAGTGTGGGATTGGAAAAATATATGTATTTTCACAACCCATTAATATGGTAGTGTGGCCAAAATATAAAGGTTCACACCCAGACAAATAAAATCTCCACCCCTAGCTCTGGGAATGAACATATACCTTCCCAGTACATAACTTCCATTGGGGGAAACAATATTTCATGGCCAATTTAACGCCCATGAAATAATGTCACCCCCCCCCCCTCCAAAGTATGGGAATGAAAACATATATATACTTTGATAACCCATTAATATGGTAGGGTGGCCAAAATATAAAGGTTTACACCCAGACATACCAAATCTACACCGCCTACGTTGTAGCTCTAGGAATGGACATAAACCTTCCCAGTACATAACTTACGTTGGGAAGACAATATTTCATGGCCACTTAACTGCCATTGAATAATGCCCCCACCCATCCTACGTATGTGGAATGGTAACATATGTGTACATTCACAACCCATCAATATGGTAGGGTGGCCAAAATGTAAAGGTTTACACCCAGACATATGAAATCTTCACTCCCTAACGCTGGGAATGGACATATACCTTCCCAATACATTGCTATCATTGGGGGTGGGGACACTGTTTCACGACCAATTAACAGCCATGAAATGCTGTCCCCCTCTTAAGTATGGGAATGGAAAGACATATGTACATTCACGGGAATGGAAACATATATGTACAGTCACAACCCATAAATATGGTAGGGTGGACAGAATATAAAGGTTTACACCCGGACATATGAAACTTCCACTCCCTAACTGTGGGAATGGACATATACCAATACAAGTCTATTTTGGAAAATTCGGTAGGTCAAGTGGTAAATTTGAAAAAAAAACCCCGGTCCTTGGGCTGGAAATGGACATTTTAAATAGGAATATTGAATTTTCTTGTACAGAATCGAGCTTTAATGTGTGACTATTTGGCAAATGATATTTGTAGACAGATTTGAGTTATCGAATAAACTTGCCTTGTTTTACAGGTAGCGAAAGGACAATGTTTCTTAAGATGATGACAGATATGTAAACATATTGAGAACTTCATTGCATATTACATCAGAGAACAAGTGAGTTATTATTATGTCAGAGTTCATTGGGTTCTCAGTTGTGGTGTACACTGTAAATGCAGGGAATGTAATGCTTTCCCACCCACCCTCTCCCTCCCTTCTCTCCTTCCTCTTCTCTCCAGCCACCATCCATCCCACCCTCCCTCCTTCTCTCAAATAAGCCATAGTTTACGCGTTACATTCTAGCATGATCATTATTTTTAATAGAGGCCCCTTTCCATCTATGCTCACCCATTTCTAGCAAAGCTGCGTCCAGCTTTTACATACTTAGGAATCAATTTCTATGCTTTGAGTCCTGAATTCCCAGAATGCTGAATCCTAACTTCACGTCAACTATACAGGCAAGCTGTAGAATGTTTTGAAACTAATTTTACTGGCTGCTGTTGCTGCATAAGGCAAATTAGTTTCAAAATATTGAACCAAATTTTTATTAAGTAGTAAATCCATTACAGACATACAATCTCAACGCTTCACCGAGGCTTCATTTAGTCATGACGGAGCTAGATACGTCACTATATATTGTGCCATAAGCCGACATGTGAGGCAATTACATACCATTTCATACATTTTCATGCCAATCACTTCCGGCAAAACTCAGGTAAATTAACCTTTTAATTGTCAGATCAGATAGGATCTCCGAATAATTTCACTTGTGTCATAGGACTTCTTGTGAATTGTCCATCATAGGTTCACAATTATACTGTTGATAATTTCACTTCATTGATTTTGATTATATACGTATTTGTCTTCAAATTTCTCTTTAGGCTGGGTTTTTTGGTGTTGGTGGGGGTGCATTGAAATAACATTCGCTAATGTTTTGAAATCTGTCATAAGTCATTAAATAGTCAAGTTAGCAGAAAATTACATGTATTTCAGTCTGCAGTTATCATTCTAGTGATAGCATTAAAAAAATTTGTGGCCTGCAAATGGATATTCGCTGAACAGATTTTTTGAATCTCATGATGAATAACCCTTTCACCGGTAATTTCGATGTATTTCTGTTTCATCGCAATCAAATATGAAAGCTGTTGAATATTTTGAGGTTAATATGACTTAGTCAGCAACGTCTTCCAGTGCTAAGCATGCATAATAAACCATGTACTTTTTCAGTGATTTGACAGGGAAAGGGTTAAGTAACATTGTGGGCCATGAATATCTCATTTTCAAGGCAGCCATACATGAAAACCGTTGAATATTTTGAAATTAATTTGATTGGAAGCCATTGGAGTCAAATTATGTTTAGAATAGGCCTTTCAGAGCTGGAAGTTGGTGGGTCATTAAGACAGATTTTTATCAAACACTTCCCTTAAAGAACCACACACCATATTTTGTCTATTTAAACCTCGTCCTGTCTTATACCCATTTTAACTGTATGTGTGTGATTATATTTTCAGGTGATAGCTATTGGCTCACAAATTATCAACTTTTCTCTGTGCGCATAGCTTCGTGTCTTGGGGCTCAATGAAGCTGCCAGTCAAGACGGTGTCAGCAGTGGATGATGTAAAGTATCTGCAATTGATATATGTCAAGCAGCAGTTGATGACGTTGTTGCTGCAAATGGAGTCTCCTCCTTTGACTTGAGTCACTCAGGCGGCTTAGTCGAATCTTGCGATGTAGCCTGACACAGACATGGTTCAGCTTGGTATGTCTTGATTCTTTTTAGTTAACCATTTAACTCTTGATATTTCAGGGTAATGACAACATACTACCAATCGGTCTGGTGTCAGAATAACTTGCACTACTCAATTTAAAAAGCAACCATTTTGTTGTCATAAGAGCCGACAAAAGTCAAGCCACAGTCATCCAAGACCGGGATGACTACATAGCCTTGTCCTCCGTTGTGTCAATGGCCACCAAGACTGGGATGACTACATAGCCTTGTCCTACGTTGCATCAAGGGACACAGAACAAGAGGTCAATGAGAAGGCATGGAAGTGGACGAAGAAGTCGAAGCCGCAGACTTATCACCCTTGACAGCAAGAGTTTCCACGTCGACAAAGATCGCCCTTCCGTCTGACTCAATGTTACCCTATGCTACATCCGAGATAAAATCGGTGACTTCACCTGATCCTGTCAAAGTGGCTTCAAATGTGGACGCAGCTGCGGCGACATTGTATGGGCTCAATGCGTGCTTATGTCAGTAGTCATGTCCAAACACTGGGATTTCCACAAAATGGGAATTGACATGCCACGAGCCTTCGACACAATTAAGCGCTCAAAGATCCAAGATGTACTACGTCAGGCCAGTTGTAATGAAGATGAGCTGCAACGAGTAAGACTACTACTTGCGGACACCAAGCTAAAAGTACGAGTCAAGTCAGTGAAGTCTAGAGTTTGGGACATCAATCGGTTCCCCACATGTGGATGGTATATCTCATGTGCTTTTCACCTGTTACCTTGCTGCTGCATTGAATTCTGCGCGGGAAAATTCGACAAAACCAGATCTCCCAGTGCCCATACTGCTAGAGATGGATTATGCCGATGACATAGACTTCATAGACGAGGAAAAGAAACCTCTTGACGATCTTCTCCCAGTAGCTGCAAGCAAACTAAAAATTGAGAATCTCTTTATGAATGAATCCAAAGCAGAGTTCACCCACATATACTTGTCTACAAAGCATGAAACTAAAGAAAATGATGATCCACTTCCTGGCGGCGAACCATGGAGGAAAGGTGATATCCTGGGCTCACTGCTTTGCAGTGCTGCTGACATAGCTGCATGCTGCATCATGGGGGACATAGCTTTCCAGACTTTCTGGGAGCTATCGATTCGTAGATCAACGATGCCCGTGACCAAAAAAATATGTTTATAAAATGCAACCCATGTATCGTTGATGCTGTAACAGCTGGGGAGCTCCAAAGGCATCTCTAGACAAACTTGGTGCCTGCTACCACACACACCTGTGCACCATCACTGGCAGCATAATTTCCAATGATGTACTAGACAGGATGTGTAATACATCGCCGCTGTCTGTAAAAGTCGCCCAGCAATGTCCATATTTGGCCATGTGCTAAAGGATGCCAAAAGACACACCAGCAGCGAGCTTTGGAATTCGCTATACAGGGAGCCAGCAAATCCAGGAAAGGACGTCATTGCACAAATCTCATAAGCATGCTACGAGGCGATCTCAAGAAAGACTCGGTACATCAGATCAAGGATGGACATGAGCTAAGGATTTCGGCTGAGGACAAGAAAGTGAAAAAAATCAAATAGAGGAATGATTGCAGTTGTAGGATGTTTCTACTACTTCAGCCACTGAATACAGTAATCATACATAGTTTACTAGTTGCATTCTAGCATGATAATATTGAATAGAAGTCGATTTCCAACTATGCCCCAATCATTTCTAATAAAGCCCTTTCCAACTTTTACACACGTTGGAATCAATTTATATGCTTTGAGTCTTGAATTCCCCAGAATCCCAATTTCAAGGCAACTATACAGACAAGCTGTAGAATATTTAGAAACTAATTTAACTGGCTGCTGTTTCTACTTTGAGTAATACTTACCAGAAGTACTATTATGATAACATCTATTATCGAAAGACTAGCTCAAAATAACTAACAGAGATACACTCCAGGATCCTGCTCAGCTGGTGTCCGGCACTCCAGGATCCTGCTCAGCTGGTGTCCGGGAAGTACCATTACCGCCAGGTACCGAGTCAGTTCCCGAGTACGGACAAATGTGTCTATTTTGCGAAAACAATATTCAGCTATAATTTGCTCTGCAAATTTAAAGTCTTCTCATGGTTTCAGATGGAAACGGTGGCTGCTGTGATAACAGGCCTGAGGAAGGGCATGCTGAAGGATGCTTATTTTCATATTCCAATGTCAATGCCTTTTCAGAAATACCTGTGGTTTGCGTTCCAGGACAAGGTCTGGGCATTGAATGCATTACCGTTTGGTCTGACAACAGCTCCCAGGGTCTTCACTTAGGTGGTTCTTGCCATGAGTACTTTGATTCGCAGGATAAACATAGTTGTTCATACTTACATGGATGACTGGCTGCTGAAGGCCGGGAACCCAGTCACTTTGCGCAACAATTTGAAAATTGTCCTATCTCTATTGAGAGACGTAGGTTGGATTGTCAATCTGGAGAAGTCAGAATTGACTCCTCCGGAATTTGTTTATCTGGGAATACTGTTCAATCTCAAAGACGGTATGACGTCCAGTGGAAAGCTGAGTCAGGAGCCTATTAGCAGTCCAGGGGTCAATTTCTGTAGGCGCCTATCTTGTCAGTTTCTCAAGATACTTGGCTTTCTAGTATCCCTGGACAAGGTAGTGTATTATGCGACACTCAGGCACAGGCCGATTCAGATGTACTTTATGTCATTCTGGTCTCAGAGAACAGATCTGTTGTCTGAAGATTCCAGTAAAGGAACCAGTGATATACCACATTCAGTGGTGGCTATCATAACAGAATCTCCTGCACGGTGTTCCATTACAGCCTCCTCAGCCACAGATGTCCATTTTCACGGACGTGTCTGCGACAGGATGAGGGGTCGGTACTGGACAATCTGTCAGTGTCGACCGAATGGGATTTGACAAATGTGCAGAAACACATAAATGTCTTAGAGCTATTAGCGGTAGCATTGGCACTTCGAAGGTTCGAGGACCGAATCCGAGACAAAGTACTCCTAATAAGGACAGACAATTCAACAGTGGTGTCTTATTTAAACCGCCAAGGCTGGACGAGGTCACCAGAGTTGTGCATAATGATTTGGAAACCTCTGTGATCATGCCAAGAGAAGAATGTCATTCTTTGGGCAGAACACATTCCGGGCAGATTGAACATCCTAGCGGATGCGCTCAGTCGAAGGACGGTTTGTCATCCGATTGAATGGCAGCTCAACCAATCGGTGGCAGAAGTCCTCTTCACTCATTGGGGCAAGCCAAACGTGGATCTGTGCGATGAACGGAAATGCAAAGATAAATACTTGCGTGTCTCCAATCCCAGACCTGTTAGAATTAGTGGTGGAGCAACTGGCTAACAGTGCTAAAGGGATGTATGTGTATGCATACCCTCCATCAATTTTAATTCCAAAAGCTCTACAAAAGATAAGAGAAAGCACATGCCAAGTGCTACTGATCGCTCCTCATTGGCTGGGCCGATCATGGTTTACGGATCTGTTGGACCTTCTGGGGTGCAATCCGGTGCCTCTTCCAGTCATATGGGATTTGATATTACAGAACATGGGTCTGTACCCTCACAAACAGACGGAAAATGTTAAAACTTACTGCATAGATATTATCAAGCAGCAAGCAACTGAGAGTGACTTTTCTGAGCAAGCAGCAAAATGTGTCATTTCAGGTGTTAGGGCATGCTCCATTTGAACCTATTAAATCTATAGTTATATAAACTGCTAACACTTAAGTCAGTTCTCTAGGTTACAGCAGCATCGGCGAGGAGAAGTGAAATTCATTCGCTTTCTGCTGAACAAGACCACTTTGTTGTCACGGGTGAAGGTTTGCGACGATTACCACATCTTTGCTTTTTTGGCAACGAATCAGTCACTTAAATATCCAGGTCAACTGATCAATTTGCCAAGTTTAATCAAACACGATCCCAGCTCTTCTACTTGGTGTCCAGTCCGATGTCTGAAAATTTTCAAGAAACGTACTCAGCAGTCGAGTGATGATCCAAAATCTCTTTGGCTCTGTCTCAGGGTGCCCCATCTACGTGCCTCGAAAGATATTATTCCGCATTGGATAGTCGACGCTATTCAAATGACACATAAATTAGCTGTGTGAAAGCAGATTGATCGAGTGAATGCCCATCAAGTACGAGCAATAGCACCAGCATAGCCCTTTATAAGGTGTCTCATTAGAGAAGGTGATGTCTGTAGCACAATTGTATGCTGACTCGTCATTTACCAATTTCTGTCTTCCCGATATAGCAAACTCGCTTAATCCTGTTGCCATCACAAACTTACGTAATCTAAATTATGCCACAATGAAGACCTCTCGCTTAACCATCACAAGGACTCCTAGGAACTCTGGCCCAGGAAAATCATATGGCTGGGGTATCTGCAGCGAATGGGCAAGCTCCTGCGAAGATCACAGAGGAATTCCACTGGAAAAGTGGTGAGTGTTTCTAGTTTTAAGTGACCAATCCCAGTTTTTTCACTTGCAGTCGAAATATCAGATTGTCTGTTTAAAGAGTATATTATTCTCAATAACAGAATTAAGTCCCATTCCAGTTGGAAACTCATGTCAGATTCTTGATAGTGTTTTCCAAAATTTAGAAGTTGTAGTAGCTTCTGTACACTCTTCGGGACTGCTCTAGCCGAAAAAAATAGGGCTGACACGGGTCCAGGTGGTGTTGCTTCCCCTTGACAGCCCTCATATTTGTGCGGACACATGAGGGGGAAAGCGCGATCTAGACTATAGATGCCTTCTCATTTTATAAGTCAGATGGCAGAACCCAAATGAACGCAGGGGTTCTCAGTGTCTTCACAAACCTTCTCTTTGGTTGGTAGATGAGAGTTGTTTGAGCCTCACCTCCGCCTACCGGAATGTCTGGCTGTTGTAATCCAGAATTTATCAAAATAGTATATCTTGTAAGAATTATTCGAAGTAGAATAAAAAAGCATCCGCTTTTGTTTCTATGAGAATTATTAATACTTACCAAATGTACTATGGCCCACCTCAGTCCACCCCGCTGAGGTGAGGCTGAGCTGCTTAAACTGTTTTTGTTATGCAAGCACAAAACAAATCTGTCTGTATCTGAGAAGTGGCTCGGTACCTGGCGCTAATGGTAATTCCTGGACACAGGCTGAGCATACTCCTGGAGTGTTAATCTTTGTTAGTTATTTTGAGCTAGACTTTTGATAATAGACATTATCATGATAGTACATGTACATCTGGTAAGTTTTAATAATGCTCGTAGAAATAAAAGCGGATGCTTTTTTGAAGCACCTATGGTCCAATCTGGATCAGCCTAGCATACTAAAGATCATCTCCCCCCACCCCCACCCCACCGCTAAGAAATACCAGACCGATGGGCAGTACGTCATTATTACCGTTTCATCCATATCTATGGTAATCTATCACCTTAAAATCTATATTTCAGACTCTCTCTTATGATGTCGCTGTAACATCAGCATCGCCACGAACCAATGACGTCATAACCATCCCCACCGCTACATTCCTTATCATTCTTGAAGTCAGATAAAACAATCACACTTGCAAGCTATTAAAATGAGAGATTACACTTGTAAACAACAACATCAAGTATACCTGAAATATCTCTGTAAACGAATACATCGCAGAAAAGCATTCTGAAGTACCACCATGGACCTATGATGACTGTCTCATTCCGTTCACCAGACTGGAACATTTAAAGAAATATCTTTCTAAAAGGCACGGCATATCAGACAAGTGCAATCAAGTTTTGTCTGCAATGCCCTCAGCATCGAAGGTGGTAAGTTTGTAGATACAAAAACATCATTACTAAAACCTAGACTTCCCTCCCCCAACATACAGTCACTGATACAACATCAAGTGCTACACAGGCCAGACCACCAGCATATATACCACAACAGGAGATGAAAAGCCTAATTTTCTATCGGTCTCACCAACGTCGATACATACTGTTTCCTGTGACGCTATAAACACTCTAGACTCACTCCTGGATGAATATGACACAATTAACGATAGCCGATCTACACATGGCACAGTATCTCACCAGAACCATTAGCATAGATCACACATTGAATAGGGAGTGTCTCCAGTGTTTAGCGGTCCAGATGGAGAATACTCATGCACCAGACCCAGTCTTAGAAAGTGTTCAACCATATGAAACTCCAAAATGATCACGTTAATCATCAATCAAGCTGTGCTTTCTTATCACCATCTCTCGTACTTTCATATACATCTCACCTACCTTATAAAATACGATCTCATCCATCTGTAACACCCATTTTACTGGCCAAACCACATGCAACTAGTTTATTTTGAAGCCAATTTTTGTCTCGCCTGTGAAGCAGAATCGAGACATAGATATCACTTTTGCAGCGGCGGCGGCGGCGGCATAAACGTTTAAGTTAAGTTTATATCTCAGCAATGCCTGATCCAATTGTAACCAAACTTGGGTGCATGGTAATATACATCAAAACGAAGCAGCCCTCCGATAGAAAGGCCATGAGGTCAAGGTTACACGGGTCAAAGGTTACAGTATAATCTTTGTTAATATTTTACGCTAGGTTTTTGCGTTAAACAAAAGTTATTGCCTTATATCTCAGCAATGCCTGATCCAATTGGAACCAAATTTAGATACATGGGGCTATACATCGAAAGGAAGCAGCACGCTGATGCAGGCATCGTGCGTTCAAGGTTATGGGGTCAAAGTTCACGGTATAATCTTAATATTTTGCGTTAAGTTTTTGCGTTAAACAAAGGTTATTGTCTTATATCTCAACAATGCCTGATCTAATTGGAACCAAATTTGGGTACTTGGAGATATACATCGAAAGCAAGTAGCACGCTGATGCAGGCATCACGAGGTCAAGGTTATGGGGGTCAAAGGTCACAGTATATTCTTTGTTAATAGTTTACGTTAGGTTTTTGCATTAAACAAAAGTTGTTGCCTTATATCTCAGCATTGCCTGATCCAATTGGAACCAAACTTGGTCACAGTATAATCTTTGTTAATATTTAGCTCACCTGGCCAGAATGGCCAAGTGGGCTTATACCATGGCGAGCGTCCGTCGTCTGTCCGGCGTCCATCCATCCATCCATCCGTCCATCCATCCATCAACTTTTTTCTTTAAACGACTTCTTCTCAAGAACCACTGGGCCGATTTCAATTATATTTGGGAGGAAGTATCCTTGGGGCATAGGGATCCAAGTTCGTTCAAACAAAGCCGATCGGCCAATTTGGCCAGCGGCCATCTTAGATTTTGACCGATTTTAGGAAGTGTCTTTAAAAATCTTCTCCGAAACCGCTTGGTGGATCGATTCAAAACTCACGAAATATCATATAGGGCAAGAGCTGTACCAAGTTTTTTTGAAGGAACTTGATTGGCCAAATGTTTCGGCGGCCATCTTGGATGACCTAGTTTTCGTGAAAATGGCTTCTGCAGAACCGCTGAACGGATCGGGCTGAAATTTTGGGGATATGATTATGGACTAAGGGCCATTAAAGTTTGTTCATGGGAAGTTGATAGGTAAAAAACATGGCCACCGTGGACCAATCAAATTTTAGCATGTTTGGCTGCCATATTCTATTTCTTTATTTGATGGATTTTGAAACCGAAATTGGTTTTCTTGACTCAGCTTACTTGTCGGTCAGTTGTCGCATAGCGATGACCCCATCCGTCTTCTGTATGTCTGTCTATCCATCTGCCTGTCCGTCACCAACAACGGCGGCTCATTTTGTTATTTCTTGACGGATTGACAGCAAACTTGGTCACAATGTTAACGTCGGCATCTAATATCTGTGTTATGAAAATGAAACTGATAGGACGTCAAATGCCAGAGTTACCACTCCTTAAATATTTGCAGTCTCACTTTCATAGGGCAAATACAGGCTTGTTCTCACCGTCCATTGATTTATCACCATGTCAGATTTTATTGCCAAAGTAGATATTAAAGTCCAATTAACAGATTAACCTTTCCAATACTGCCGAAATATTTAAGATATGTATTATGTGCTCTGACATCTATGCTCTTAAAAATATTTTGAAATGTATTTGATTGAAAGTTGTTGCTGCCTTAGACAGCAATGAAAGTTGTTGCTGCCTAAGGCAGCAAGGACTTTCAGTCAAATTATTTTCTAAATCACCTCCAGCTCACCCTACCTCTGCTGCTAACCTGGTGATTCAGCCAGATGTGCATGTGTTAAATGGATTGTGTGGTTGTGGGGAATAACCTGCTATAAAGGCCACCTACCTGCCTTTAGAGACCATTTGCTTCAATTGCATTTAAACCTCTAGTAATCGTCTGACTGCTGAGTTTTTGCTGACGACATATTCCAAAGGCTATATCTCTGAACCTGATAAATATTTTGAAAACAATTAGGCTGAGTGTTGTTGAGTCGAATTGTTTTCAAAATATTCAACAAGTCAAGAGCTTTTTAAAATTGAAATTATTGGCTGCACTGGCTTGCAGCAGTGAGACAGTTAAGAAACCAGCCGTTGTTAGCACTGATATCATCTATTTTCGCTTAGACATTGTTCAAAAGAATTAATGCAAAAAAACTGTCCAGAGATTGTTGTCAATATCTCGAAAACTAAACCATTTGACTGAAAGTCATTGGAAGTGACACCGATGGATGTAAAACTTAAGTAAGATTAGTTGAAATGCCAATGTTCCACGTGAGCGATACAGGCCCATTGGGCCTCTTGTTTACGTTAAGTTTTTGCATTAAACAAAAGTTATTGCCTTATATCTCAGTAATGCCTGATCCAATTGGAACCAAACTTGGGTACATGGTTACCTATAATGATAGGAAGTAGCATGATGAATGTTGGCGTCACAAGATCAAAGGTCACTATTACCTTGATACAGAAGTCTGTTATTTCAGCATTATGTTTTTGCGTTTAGCAAAACCTTTCAGCTTATATTTCAGGATTGGTTAAGCCTATTGCAACTAAATTGGATACATGATTACCTATAATGATAGGAAGCAACATGATGATGTTGTTGTCACAAGGTCAAAGGGCAAGGTCACTGTGACCTTGATACAGAACTGTTATTTTAACATTGTTTTGCGTTTAGCAAAACTTCTCGGCTTATATTTCAGGATTGGTTAAGCCTATTGTAGCTGAACTTGGATACATGGTTACCTATAATGTTAGAGAGCGGCATGATGATGTTGGTGTCATAAAGTCAAAGGTCAAGGTCACTGTAATCTTAATATAAAACTCTGTTATTTCAACATTAAGTTTTTGCGTTTAGCAAAACTTCTCAGGTTATATTTCAGGATTGGTTAAGCCCATTGCAACTGAATTTGGAAAAATGGTTACCTATAATGATAGGAAGCAGCATGATGATGTTGGGGGCACAAGGTCAAAGGTCAAGGTCACTGAACTTGATAGAGCTCTGCTTTTTCAACATTAAGTTTTTGCGTTTAGCAAAACCTTTCAGCTTATATTTCAGGATTGGTTAAGCTTATTGCAACTAAACTTGGATACATGGTTACCTATAATGTTAGGAAGCAGCATAATAACACTGAGGGCAGAAGGTTAAAGGTAAAGGTAACTGTGACACACAGGAGACAGGCGAGACATTTAATTCCGCGGAATTCTTGTTGCATTTTTTGTTGCTGAATACTTGATAATTTGGTGATTGAATGATGACTGAACAAGTTAAGTCGCCAGAGGCCACGCCGGTACCAAGCCATCAGGTGCATTCAAACTATTATTTTGGCGCCTTGAATTCTAATCACATTTTGTTTTAGTGTCCACAGAATCCTGTTATGGATATGGTACACAGTTGTGATGGAATTCTCTCCACCATTGTCCCCTTACTTTGTTAGCAAAACATCTATGCCCAGAGTGGCTTGAAGCTCCGATAAGGAGTAGAGCTTATCACTCTACCCCGTTGTCCCAAAAGTATTATGGTGGAGAAGCATGGTGAAATGGTGATCTACTGAAGAGCGTCTGAGATGGGGTATACCTATGCTAAAGGTTCAGCTATTCTAGAGTTATGAAGAATGGCAATGGATCTTTTAATCTTTTATAAAATAATGTCTGCCAAAAATGTGTTCCCTTCTTTGATGGTGGTGCATAGGTAATTAATTTATTCATCACTAATGATATTATGCTCTTGGGTGTTGAATACAATTCGTCTTACACCTGGATGATGGTTCAAATACTGATTGTCTCCCTTGAATATATTGGAGATATGACATCATAATCAACCCTTTGTTTATTATTAGCAATTTATTATGTCCCATCTGTTTTCTTCTAAGCAACTATCTTTATCACGGTTTAAAATTTCTTGCTTCCCTGTTTATTCATGTTTTAGTTCACTAATTATTTTAAAAAACTCTTTGTCTTCGTCTTATGGCCTTTCAGATATTGTCTGCTTGTGTCTCTTGTGGAAGATTCTTCAAGCTTAAGTTTGCCTCCAACCCTGTGCTAAATGCAGTATGTGTGACCCCATTCTTAAATGAGATGTTTGTAAACAGTTGGAGGAGAGTGGGGGTTGAGAAGACTTATTCTCAGACTTAATAAATTGCTGGCGAAGGACAGGGCGAGTGAGGAGGAGAAGTGTTTAAAGAAAGAACATGAAGGTGTATGTGGTAGAAAGAGTAAGAGGAAGGCCACCACGGACAAGGAGGCCTTCCGTCTTGAGAAGATGGGGTGTATGAAGACAATTAAGGACCTGGTACCAGAGTTGCTTCGTGGCATGCTCCCTGGACCAGGTAATTAGTTGCCTTCATCTGCCCCTGGGCAGATAGTCATCGCTTCTGAATCTGACTTCTATGATAGGAGTTTACCAGTTTTCACTTCAGATTCAGATTACCGCACATCGTGGTGCACGCGGCGCTGGCAGGGATACACGAGGATCTGGTCACGTTAACCATGCCTGATGGGCTGGTTACCACAAGGATCACTCTGGCGCTGCCAGAGACAGTGCCGCTCTTGCACTACTACTGTCAATCTCGCTCCCTATGTGCACCCATGGGAGGTTGCTTAGCCGTCCACAAGCAAAAGTGGGAGTGGTTGACTCGGGATCATGTAGTCTTGCGATGGCTTTCAGTCAGATACCATCCCGACTGGATACTAGGCCCGCCATAGATACGGTCTCGGAAAAATCCAAGAGATTCAGATCAACGGTTGTGTATCGAGGAGGAAATAAAATCCCTCATACAAAAAGGAGCAATTGAACCGGCTCAAAACCGGGCTTCTACTCAACCATGTTTCTGGTAACAAAAAGCACTGGAGGATGGAGACCAATTCTCAACTTCAAGCCATTGAACAAGTTCATAAACACACCGAGTTTCAAGATGGAAACAATCAAAACGGTGTTGGTGGGTTTGAAGAAAGCAATGTGGACAGTGTCAATAGATCTGACGGATGCTTATTTCCCCATTCCAATTGCGAGGAGTTCCTGAGATTCGCATTTCAGAGTGGCAGTGGGAATTCAAAGTTCTTCCCGTTAGAATTTCGACAGCTCCTCGGGTCTTCACCAGAGTGGTCCTTGCTATCACAGCATACCTCCGCGGGAGAAACATAGCAATCCACACCTACATAGACGACTGGCTGTTAAAAGCACACACTCGGGAAAGTCTATCAGCAACTCTGGAAATAATTGTGAAAACTCACAGATCTAGGCTGAATAATCAACTTTCAGAAATCAGAGCTGACTACATCCCAGAAGTTTGTTTACCTGGGCATGTTCTTCGATCTAGAGATGGGATATGTTTACCCATCTCAGAGGAGAGCAGAGATACTCATCTCAGTTATACAGTCAGTGTGAAACAGTCGCTATGTGCTGGCACAGGTTTACTTGAGAATGCTGGGGTTGATGGTTTCTCTGGAATCAGTCATTCCACAGGCACCTTTGCGCAGTCGACCTATCCAGTTATTTTTCATGAGACAGTGAACCCAGAGTTCAGGATGACTGGATTCAAAAGTGTCATTGTTGGAGGCTCTTATTCCCCACATCCAATGAAAAGAGAAAATCTCCGGACGGGGATGCTGCTCACCCCACCCTCACATAACGATGTACACAGATACATCAATGAAGGGATGGGAAGCGTGCCTGATCAGTCACAAGACTATATCAACCTGCTTGAATTACGAGAAGTAATCCTGGCCTGGAACATTTCTTAGAGAAAGTCCAGGGCAAGATAGTTCTGATTCGATCAGACAATTCAACGGTAGTGACTTACATAAATACCAGGGCGGAATGAAGTTGCCCAGTCTCTGTATGATGAAATGGAAAGTGCTTTGCTAGAGTCTCGATCATGTTATCACCTTTAAAACAGTTCTTATTCCGTAAAGGCTAAATCTGTTAGCAGACTCATTGAGCTGAAGGATGGGTGTATTCCCTATGGAATGGCAACTAAGTCAATGTGTGGTGGACCGTCTGTTCAACAACTTTAGCAAACCCAACATAGATTTATTCATAACGAAAAAGAATACAGAGATGACGACGTATGTCGCTCCGATTCCAGATGCGAGCACTATCACAACAGATACGCTAGCTATCAACTGGGAGGGAATTTTGCATACGCATACCCGCCAGCAATCCTATTCCAAAAATTCTTCAGAAAATCAGACAAGAGGGGTGCCAAGTGCTTCTGTTCACCACGAATTGGTCAAACTGATCATGGTACACAGATCTGCTGGGACTTCTGGTCTACAATTCGTTTCCTCTGCCTCTGGTGGGCAATATTATCTTCCAGGGCAAGGCTCTTCACAATAACCGGTCAATTTTCCAATTGACTGCATGGATGCTGTCAAGGAATCCGCCATTAAGGAATGCTCTTCTGAGCAAGCAGCCATTTTAATGGCAAAAGCCAGAATGGGCGTCAACCTCCAGAGCATATAATTGTAAACTCAATAGATTTGCAGAATGGTGCTCAACAAGATCTATTAATCCAATGGAAGCACCTGTTCAGGTAGTAGCCGATTTCCTCTGTCACCTGTATGATACCTACATCCTTAAACCTAATTATATTGCTGTATATAATTCAGCATTAATTTCTGTTATCCCTTACTTGGCTAAAGCATAGTCGCTGAAATACCCGGGTCAGCCCATTATTTTATCAGCTTTGACTGGATGTAATCATAATTCAAAAGCATACAAACAAAGTACCAAGGAATGGCTGACGGACCCAAGTTGGTTCTGGTTGTCATATATTGAACCACATGGCGGGCGTCCAAAGATAGCATTTCAAGGTGGATTGTGGAATGCATCAAATTTTGCCACTAATCCGCTACTGGTAAACAAGTTGACATGGCCAAGGCCCACAGTGTCCGTGGCATAGTGGCTTCCACCGCCCTGTTTAATGGCGTGCCTGTGGATGACATTATGTCAGTATCCCAGTGGCACTGTGAGTCAAGTTTCACCAACCATTATCTCTGTGTCATCATCAACTCTCTCGCCCTATTGATTTTGAAAAAATGAACAGGTGTATATAATATAGATTTCCTCACTGTCTCCAAACAGCACATTTAACTATGAGAAACAACCACTTTTCCGTATTGCATCGTTATTCACCAAGGGGGAAGACGATGTCCCGGGAAAAGATTAACAAGGCCAGGCTTGTGTTGCGTTGTTTCGTTTTTTATGTCACGTTACCCGTTCTAATATGTTGATGGTTCGTGATTTTTATGTGTGTCTCCCATGAAAGTATACAAAAATGAAGCCTTTCGTTCGATGTCTTTTAATACTATAGCACTAGTATGTAGAGAGTGTTTAGGATATTGAGGGCGAAAGGAAGGGGTGGGTGGGTGTGATGAGTCCATATGACAGACGGTCAATACTCCCAACCATCGGTTGTGTTATCCGATATTCAAATCATTTCCTGGTTGTGTTTTTATACACAACTTCAGATGATTCGTGCTTCCAGACGCAAAAGAGCTTGGCTCTTCTGGGGATGAGCTGTTCTTTGGACCTTGCCTCCCTCTCGCCAAATTCACTGACAAATTCTGGCAATGTCAAAGAGTGTTATGGAGGTAAGTAACACTTGAAATGAAATAAACAAAATCGCAGATTTCTTTTTTCAAGAGAGAGTTGATACTTACTCCCTAAAACGGACCCGGCCTCTCCGCCTCACAGAAGCTCGGTCTTCAGGTTTGCAAGTTGCATTATGCCAGCCAATAGTACAAGTATGAGGAAGTGACAGCTGGCGCATGCGCTATGTTGGGGCTGGCAACCGCCGAGCTGTTAACTTACTCCCTGCCCAGTATGGGCACCAAACTTTTTTAATCTGAGCTTTATTGAGTGAAGGTCGATATTTAGAAATGTTAAAAAGTGTTAAGGAGGTAAGTATCAACTCTCGTGAAAAAGGAAATCTGTGATTTCGTTTAAATTATTGGAACTAAGCATCGTCATAAAGTTACCTCAGCCCGGAGGAGCAGCACAGACATTCAGACATTTGATGTCGCGCTCATTGTGATCTTGTTACAAAGCTATATTGGCATTTGGAAATGCAAAATAGCAAGATTTTTGCAAATATCCTGTCAGTATAACACTGGTGTCTTGTCTGTTTATCGGTGTCCAATCTCGGTTGAGCTAATATCTCAGCATGGCTTCACCCTATTGGGAGTAAACTTGACCTCTTTTGCAACTTTAAGTTTTTCCATTTAGCAAATCATTTACATTTATATTTCAGACTTAATTTAATATTACCAGAACTAATCTTGGATACATGATTCCCTATGCAAAAAGGACGCTACGGCCAAGTTCATGGTCATCATAGCCGTGATATTAGACCTATCTCAGGCTTGGTTAATCATAATTAAGCCAAACATGGACACATGCCTCCTTATAGCGAACCTGGCATCACACAATTATGTTGAGGTTAAAAAGTCAAATGTCAATGTCACTGGTCACCTTGGTGAAAACCGTATTTTTTTCAACAAGAACATTTTCCGTTTAGCTCAACCTTTCTGTTTATATCTCAGGTTGGGTTAATCCTACTGGACCTAAATTTGGACACATGTCTTCTCATAATGACACAGCATCACACAATGATGGTTTGGTCAAAAGGTCAAGGGCACTGATAATGCACGGCGACCTTCTGTAATCCGTCATCCATCCGTCAATTTAAAAACGATACGCCTCATTAACCACTTTGCAGATTTCAACCTAATTTAGCTGGATGGACCCTTTGGGGTTATGTCTCAGAATCTTTTATACAGAATTTTGATTGGTCAATTTTTTGGGTTAAAATCTTACATTTTATGAAAAATTTATCGGAAATCGTCAATACACTACTCCTCATTAACCGCACTGCGAATTTCAACCTAATTTGGCTGAAAGGACCCTAATGCTTTTGGTTTCGGAACGTGTATACAGAATTTTGATTGGGCAATTTTTTTAGTGAAAACCTTAGATTTAAAAAAAATGTACAGGAAATTGTCAATGCGCTACTCCTCATTAACCGCTTGGCAGATTTCAAGTTGGCTTGGCTGGAAGGACCTTATGGGGATATGCTTCAGAACTTATATACAGAATTTTGACTGGTCAAGATTTGTGGTGAAAACATTAGATGTTATGAAAAGTTTAACAGAAATTGTCTAAACGCCACGTGGATTTAATCCAGATTTGGCTGGCAGGGTTCTATAGTGGTAGGCTCTAGAACTTCTACTCAGAATTTTGGTTGGTAAATTTTCTCGTGTCGATTTGAATTTTTTAGCTCACCTGGCCAGAATGGCCAATTGAACTTATGCCATGGCAACCTTCTGTCGTCCGTTTGTCTGGCAACTTTTGCTTTAAAATGCTACTCCTCATTAACCGCTTAGCAGACTCGAACCTAATTTGACAGAAGGACCCTAAGGAAGTAGGCTTCACAATATGTATGCAGAATTTTAATTGACCAATTCTTCCGGCGGCCATCTTGGATTTTCAGAAAATTTCAGCAAATATGATAAAAGCCTACTCTTCATTTACTGCTAGACCGATTTCATGCAAACTTGGCTGGAAGGACCCTAGACAGGTAGGGTTCATGAACTTGTATACAGAACTTTTATTGGTCTATTCTCTTGGCGGCCATCTTGAATATTCCGAAAAATGTCGGAAAATTGTTTAAAACGCTACTCTTCATTAATTGCTTGAGCAATTTTAACCAGATTTGATGGCAAGAATACTAGGCTAATAGGTTTCAGAATTGTATACAGAGTTTTGATTAGTCAATTCTTTCGGTGGCCATCTTGGATTTTTGTACAATTTCTGGAAATCGGTTGAAAGCCTACTCATTAATCATTGGGCCGATTTCAATCAAACTCAGTGGGAAGGACCCTAGAATAGTATGTTTCAGAACTTGTATACACAATTTTGATTGGCCATCTTGAAATTGCTGGAAATTGGCGCGAAATCGTTTAAAACGCTACTCATTATCTTCTTGGGCAATTTCAGCTAGATCTGGCTGGAAGGATACTAGTGTGGGAGGTTTCAGAACATATATACAGAATTTTGATTGGTCAATTTTTTATAACGGACATGATGATTTTTGAAAATTTGTTAAAAGCCTACTCATTAACAACTGGGCTTACTTCAATAAAACTCAGTGGAAAGGACCCTATTGTAGTATGCTTCAAAATTGGTATACAGAATTTCGAATGGACAATTTTTTCGGTGGCCATCTTGAATATTCCGGAAATTGGCGAGAAATCGTTTGAAATGCTACTCCTTATTAACTGCTTGGGCACTTCAGCCAGACTTGGCTGGAAGGATACTAGGGTAGGACGTTTCAAAACATGTATACAGAATTTTGATTGGTCAATTTTTACGCCAGCCATCTTGGATTTTCTGATAATCCGAAAATCCGTTAAAAGCCTACTCCTCATTAGCCACTTGGCCAATTTTCGGAACAATGGCTGGAAATTGTTTAAAAGCCTACTCCTCATCAACTGCTTGGGTGATTTCATTCAGACTTGGCTGGAAAGACCTTATGGTGGTAGGATTCAAAACATGTATATACAGAACTTTGATTTGTCAATTTTTCCAGGGGTGGCCTTGGATTCTCCGAAATCTTTTGGAACTTTAAAAGACTACTCATTAACCGCTTGGACGAATTTCAATCAGACTCGGCTGGACGACAGACCCTAGTCTAGTACACTTCAGAACTTGTATATCGAATTTTGACTGCTTGAGTTCCTTGGGTGGCCATCTTCGATTTGGAAAATATAAATTCGTTTAAGACGCTATTCCTCATTAACCCATTGGGCAATTTAAACCAAATTTAGCTGGAAGGATCCTATAGTGGTATTCTCTAGAAATTCTATACCGAATTTTGATAGGTCAATGTTTTGGTGGCCATCACTGATTTTCCATCACTGAAAATTATCCATGTCTATTTAAATGCAAATGGGTCAAATGTTAGTGGTCCAGGCGAGTGTCACAGGCCCTTGGGCCTCTTGTTGAAAACTTCCAAGAACCATTAAAAACATTACCTCTTAATTAGTGGGCCAATTTCAATTAAACATGGGTGGACTGATCCTATGGTGATTGACTTCAACATATCAAACACGAATTTTGATTAGTCAATTTCTTTGGTGGCCATCTTGGATTCTTTCGTAAATTATCCGTTATGTATGTATGATTACTGTATTCTGCGACTGTAGTAGTAGAAACATGCTACAGCTATAATCAGTCCTTACTCGCTTTTGCCCACTGTGTCTTGTCCTCAGCCAAAATCCTTAGCTTCCTCAGGTCCATTCTTGACTTGAGTGTACCTAATCCTGCTTTCTTGAGGTAACCTCGTAGAACGCCTATCATATTTATGCAATGACGTCCTCTCCTGGCTCTTTATCTGCTGGCTCCAAGTAGAGCGAATTCCAAGGCTCTCTGTGCTGCTGTGTCTTCTGACATCCTTAGCACATGGGCGAACATGGACCATCTTTTCCGGGCGACATTTACAGACAGCGGCGGCGTATTGCACATCTTGTATAGTGTATCGTTGGAAATTATGCTCTCTGGCCATCGGTGTCCAGTGATGGTGCGTAGGCGTTTGCGGTGGCAGGCGTCAAGTTTGTCTAGAGATGCCTTTGGAACTGCCCAGCTGTTACAGTTATACACCGTCAAGGATATGCAGGTTGCATTATATAAATGTAATCTTTTTACCAAGGGCATCTTTGATCTACGAATCCATAGCTTCCAGAAGGCCTGGAAAGCTATGTTCCCCGTGATGCAGTGTGCAGCAATGCCAGCAGTACTGCAAAGCAGTGAGGCCAGGATTTTACTTTTCCTCCATGGTTCGCCGCCACGGGGTGGATCGTCATTTTCTTTAGTTTCATGCTTTGTAGATAGGTATATGTGGGTGAACTCTGTTTTGGATTCATTCATAAAGAGATTCTCAATTTTTGGTTTGCTTTCAGCTATTGGGAGAAGTTCATCAAGGGGTTTCTTTTCCTCATCTATAAAGTCCACATCGTCGGCATATTCCATCTCTAGTGGCATTCCCAGTATTGACACCGGCGGGTTTGGTCTTGTGGAACTTTCCCGCACGGATTTCAATGCAGCAGCCAGGTAACAGGTGAAGAGCACAAGGGATAGACCATCTCCATGTGGGGAGCCGATTGATGTCTCAAACTCCACAGACTTTACTGACTTGACTCGCACTCTCAGATCGGTGTCCGTAAGCAGTAGTCTCACTAGTCGTAGCTCATCTTAATTGCAACTGGCCTGGCATAGTACATCTAGGATCTTTGAGCGCTTAATTGTGTCGAAGGCTCGTGACATGTCAATGCCCATTTTGTGGAAATCCAAGTGTTTGGACATGACAAACGACACAAGCATACGTTGAGCCCATACAATGTCTGCGCAGCTGCGTCCACGTTTGAAGCCACTTTGACATGGTCTGGTGAAGTTGTCGATCTTGTCTCGGATGCGGCATAGAGTAACATTGGATAGGATTTTCCGTATGCTGTTAAGGAGCACAATGGGCCGCAGATTGGCTGAGGGACCAGGTGGATTCTTGTGCTTGGGTAGCGCGATAAGGATGCCTTGGCCTACAGCGTCGATGGGAAGGTGGTGCATAAAAGCTGAATTGATTATGTGCGTGATCGATTTTGATATAATGTCACTTGCATATTTGAATAGTTCATTGCTCATGCCATCAGGTCCAGATGCACATCCATTTTTCAAGGCTTTAAGTGCCTTCTCAACCTCTGCTGTATATATTGGTGTTAGCCTGGAGTCTCCTGAGAATGGGTGCAAGGGATCATCATCGTGGTCAGTGAACTGCTCCTTGAACCATTCTCGAATTGCCTCGGCTTTGCCCTGGTCAATATCCCGATAAAATGCCCTTCAGAGTTGTATACAGTGGTGGTGTGTAGTCAGCAACTCTCGGCTCGGGCTGCCCGTAACATTTTGTGGCAATCATCCATGGCAGTGAGTTCATCTGCTAGGGCGTCTGCTTGTTGGATAGTAAGATCTTTTAAACGTTCGCTAATGTGGCGCAGAATGCTATTGCCTTCCTGGCGTAGTTTGGTGCGATCTTCACTTTGGCCACTTTGATAGATGCGCAGACGTTATGCTTTCTGTTCCATAATGTCTACCGGTATTTAAATGCAAATGGTTGAAATCCTAATGCTCCAGGTTAGTGTTACAGGCCCTTTGGCGTCTTGTTGATAGCGCCTTCTATATTCATTTTATGTTTGAAGTCAAGCTTCAAAGTTCATTGCAAAGTCGTAAAGTCGAGCATCATGGTTGCATTGTAACCATATTTCTGGTTATAATTGCGATTATGCAAGTAATTCATACTTAACGCGTATCCACCCAATGTCAAAACGTTAACTTTTTAGAGAGAGTGTAATAAATATATATATATATATATACTGGCGTATGTTTGGGAAACAAGGTTACTTTGTCGTTTCTATCTTAGCAATACAATTTTAGAAAGTTCTAAGTTGATCTTTGAAAACATTTTGACTGAAAATAATTACTACATCAGCAAGCAATACATTTTAGTCCAATTGTTTTCAAAATATTCAGTATGTTTCATAATGGGGTTATTTGAAAACTTCTTTCTCAGAATACAGGAAGAATGTGATTAAGATCAGTTGAACAAAAGTAGGTAACCTTTTCATTCTGTTACCATTAATAGCTGACTAAGTTGTCTAATAAAGTATTAATCAACCTTGTGTAAAATGAGCTGAATTTTAAACCTGATGAATATGTTTTTAAACTGTAGCACTGATCATATATGTTAGCATTGATTGTTTTCTAAGTAAACACAAAGACCAAATATTAACATTTCAAATGAAGCGGATAAAATATCTTAATGCAGCACTTCACAACAATTACGCTACAGCTAATTCACACAAGTGTGGTGGTAAAGGACAATGCAATGACAATTGAGTCAAGTCCTACCATTTTCCTACAGCAGGCAGATTAAAATATTTACTAAATTGAATAATTGTACAAGACTAAGTACATGGTTACCTATAATGTTAGGAAGCAGCATGATAACATTGATGTCACACAGGTCAAAACTCAAGTTCGCTGTGACAAACAGGAGACAGGTGAGACATTTAATTCCGCAGAATTCTTGTTGAACAAAATAACCGTACAAAAAGAGAACAAAGCTGGCGATTCCAATTGAACTTAGTGTTAAGAATTATGGAGTACATGTTTTGAAAAAATGTTCCTTCCTCTGCTTTCTACCATCATAACCACGTCTCCATTTTGTATTTCTTTATAAGGGACGATTTGTCTAGTTTGTTAAATCGGTGAATATTTTTTAATAGTACGGAATTCCATTTAATTTTGGAACTTACGGCGTATTCTTACTGGAGAGTTAATCGGGAATAACGTCATACACGCTGGTTAAATCTCTAGTGAGAACACAGCCTGATACATTTAGATCTGCAATAATTAGTTCAATCCATCCCATTATCTGTGTGAATGCACGCCTCCTTTGTTACTAGTTATATGCATATATATATATATATATATATATATATATATATATATATATATATATATATATATATATATATATATATATATATATATATATATATATATATATATATATATATATGCCATTTCTCTACAAGTGTTTACTGCCTGTTCATGGTTGAACATTAAATTTTATATTTCATTTTTTGTAATCTTCATTCAGATTGGCTGCCCAATACCATCCGTAAGTTACCAACCAATGACCTGCAGTTTTGATTGCCACTCAACGTAATCTTTAGCTATGCCACAGTGTGAGTCCTGATCATTAGGCCGACTTTACGAAGTAAAACGCGCTATTGTGGTACCCTGCATGTCATCGGTGATGGTGTTGTCGCATCGTCTAGCCTTTTATATTAGCAATCTCTGATTGTCGCTCTTATTATATCTCATGTTTGGTAAATAATACTGGACCCAAACTTGGTCACATACTTTCTTATAATGACATGACATCACACAATGGCCGTACGGTCAAAGGTTAAGGTCACTGTGAACTTTCATTAATGCCTGGGGGTGTTTTCAACACAAACCATTTTGTTCCCAGAAAGATGTCGGGGGAACTACTAGCTTGTTCGGCCTATAGATTCAAGACTTTTATATGTACGATCATGAAACTCGATATGTGGATGCATCTTATGTAGACGATGTGTGGTGTGCAAAAGTAGGTCAGCATCATGGCTGGGGTCAAACACTTTAAAAAGTATTTAAATACAAATACTTTGGAACTCTTAAAATACAAATACAAATACTTGTTTTATGCAAAGTTTTTAAATACAGATACAAATACTTAGGGAAGTATTTAAAATACTTGTCAAATACTTCTTACATGTCTTATAGAAGACCAAAGTATGATACAGATGTAACTCTAGTGATAGACAGCCAGATCCTCAAATTTACATGAGCACAGACAATTATAGATACCAAACTAAGGGTGAAAAATGAAACAAGTGTCATTTTATGAATGGAAATATTATGTAAGAAAATATCTATGATATCAGTATCTTATTTTTGACATATTTGTGGATGAAATTATTTGTATACCATACCATAAGTTCCACGGGTTAACCATAGTTAAATATAGTTGACTAGATCCCAGCCAAAGTTGAAATAGTAAACTAGCTAGTAATGTTAGTCAACCAGCATCCTGAATGGTTAATACAAAATCATATCAAATTCAAAATGGCAGATAATCTTAGCGTTCCACGTTTAAATGCACATAAACAGTCATGTAAATATTTTAATATCTAATTTAAGTTTGATGAAATTATACTTGCCTCATGCACATGTATGGCAATGTTCTCAAGGCATATTCCCTTCCCACTATATCTCAAACCGACGCTGTTATACGCTTAAGCATGCTACATGTAACATATTCATTGTCATAGCATCACAGCCCACAAAATAAGACATAAATCTTGCTTTGCTGGCGAGGCTTTCAAGATTGTGGGTTTTTGTATAACTGAAAATTGTAGTTGCAAAATTGCAATTCCTAGGGGACAGTATAGAGAATACATATTGATACAAAATCATGTGATTATTTTAAAAACAATTAGACTGAGAGTTGTTGCTGACTATGACTATAACACAGCCAGTCAAAATATTTTTTAAATACTCATTAATTTCATGTATATTACCTTTGAAACTCGGATTTCTAACCCTTGCTCCGAGAAAATTCCTGAAAAAGTAAATTCTTTACAGCATAAAACGTATTCTGTTGAGTATTTTGAAATTCATTTGACTGGAAGAATTAATTTCAAAATATTCATCAGTTTTTCTATATGGTTCCCTTCAAAATGAGAAATGGGGAATTCATCGGTGAAAGGGTTAAAGTTAAGACAGAAATGTAATAACATTAAATAAGGTTTATTTATTGATTTTGTTTATTTAGATCCTTGCTGATTATTCGTAAGACTATCTCATTTAAAAATTCAAATTCAAATTCTTGCCAAAGATATTCCGATCTTTATTTAATTTAAAAACCAATGTTGTTGTATCCAGCTGCTGTCTAAGAACAGCAATACTACTTCCAAAATGTACACCAGTATTGCTTCTACAATTAATCTTTTAACATCATTATGAAAAGGGATAATTAACCGCCATCTAAATGAATGCAATGACTATAAAATTCATGATGAAAATGGTTAACACTCTGGTATAGAGTCATGCAAGCTAGTACAATGGAGGTATTGTTAATACCTGACCAGCTCTACCTAGGTTGCTTTAAAAGGAAATAATTGCCCAATCCATTACTGATAAGACACTTGTGATTTAGACCAGCTAAACAAGTTTCTTACTCTCAATCTATCACAGGTTTATGCAGTTAACCCTCTAATGGTCAAGACAGCCCAAACTGGTCTCTGCATTGCTCTTGAGTATTGCCCATTTAGAAGCCAAGAGCAGACTATTATTGAAACTTTACCACTGGAATGACTGGCTTTGTAAGCAAGCTAGTCATTCCAGTGAACTGGGATATATTTATTACCTTTGAAACAAGGTTTTTTTAATTTCGGTATGAATGGGATAGGGGGATTTATTTTATTTTTTTTATTTATTTTTTTTTTAATTTATTTATCTATTTAGATGTGTTAATACTATCTGACTCAGTTGTTTTTTGGAAACACTTGTATTCAAATTATACCCAAAATATTCAGAACTTTTAATTTATTTGTATGTTTCTGAAATTTCAGATTCCTAAGTTTCATTCCTTTTCACTTGATAGCTGGTCCTCATGCTGAAAAGCAATGCTTGTAGGCTGCTGCTGTCTAAGAAAGCAACACTATTTCCAACATCAACATGATCATTTCTTCTACAATTTTAATCGTTTGACATAAGTACAAGAAAGGGTAATTAAACGCACACACCCATCACATCTAAATGAATGATTTGAATATAAAATTCATGGTGAAGAAGACTCTGGCATGAGTCCTGCAAGCTAGTAGAATGGAGGTGTTGTCATAACATGACCAGCTCTACCTAGCTTGCTTTGAAAGGAGATAATTGCACATTCTATTACTGATAAGAATTTGAGAATTAAACCAGCTATACAAGGCTCAGTCAGGAGGATTCAGTTAGAGCAGCAGCACAGTGCTATACATCGGTTTAACCCTTTGACCCTCGAATTCGTTCAGAAAATATCAAATTTCATTAGCAGATGTCCATTTGTAGAACAAGAGAAGGCTATTTTTGAAACTTTACCACTGGAACGACTGGCTCAGTTACTCCGGTGCTAAATTTTCAAAAAATAGCCTTCTCTTGGTCTGCAAATGGACATTTCTCAAGACCACTGCATAAGCTGTTTCTGGCTGATATGTGTGTTAGGTTTAAGGAATTATCATGTAAAAGCAAGCAAATTTCAGACTGGAACCAAAGCTCATTTCATTCTATATGCATTGATAATGCGGAGTATATAAAACAGAGAAAATCATGTGAACATTTTGAAAACCATTTGACTGAATGTTGTTGCTGCCTACGACCACAACACTACCTCTTTAACCCTCGAATTTGTTCAAGAAAACCTCAGTCTTCATTTCCAGACCAAGAGAAGACTATTTTTTAGAATTTACCACTGGAATGACAATTCAATCTTCTTTTTCAGATCAAGCTTCTGCGGTGGTCTTGAGGAAATGTCAATTTTCAGACCAAGAGAAGACTATGTTTGAAAATTTACCACTGGAATGACTGGCTCTGTTTTCAAATCAGTCTTTCCAGTGTTAAACTTTCAAACATAGTCTTCTCTTGGTCTGAAAATTGACATTTCCTCAAGACCACAGCAGAAGCTGGTTCTGGCTGATTTTGGTGTTAAAGGGTTAAGCTAAGTTATTTTCAAAATATTCTGAAGATTTCATTCCCACTTTCTTTAAAAACAGAAAATTGATGATTACATGTATGAAGTGTATGAAAAAGAATTTTAAAAATAATTTCAAGGCAATTTGTAACTATTTATGAAAAGATTAATTGTCTCTATTCTTAATGAGATGTAGTCTTGTGTTTTTATAATACAAATATCATTATACTACTATTGGGTCATATTTTAACGCTGAAGCCCTAGCAACTATATTTCAAACCAGACTATTGATTATTTGACAAAAATTTCACTGGAGGTTGTCGCTTCTTAAGGCAACAACTCTATCCAGTCAAATAAATTATAAAATATCAAGCAGAATATGTCATGCAGAGTTACAGCAGATATGAGAAATCTGTGCTAAATTTTAATTTGCACTGTGCATGTACATTTGAATGTAAGAATGTATCAGAAATAGACAGAAGTATTTTGAAAAGGATTTGAAAATACTCAAATACATTGGCAATGTATTTAAATACAAATACAAATAGTTTTGCCTTAAATACGTTTCAAATACAAATACTTTCAAATACCTGAGACATGTATTTAAATTACTTCAAATACAAATACTTTTGTATCTGACACCAGCCCTGGTCAGCATGACCTACTTTTGACCTACCTTTCATGGTTCACTGAATATTACAGTCAACAAGCTTGTCTGGGCCATAGTTTCAAGACTTTTATATGTACGATTATGAAACTTGGTATGTGGATGCAAGAGAAGATGCGAAGTGTGTAAAAAGTATGGCAGCATGAGTTACTTTTGACCTACTTTTCACGGTTCATTGAATATTACCGAAAGTCTTTATCCAGGCTATAGTTTTTGGTATACGGGAACTAAACTTGACATGTCGATGCATCTTAGGGAGAAGGTGTGCATTGTATGAAAAGTAGGTCAGAATAACCTACTTTTCATGGTTCGCTGGACATTACAGTGTACACGCTTGTCCGGGCCATAGTTTCAAGACCTTTATATGTATGAAACTTGGCATGTGGATGCATCTTATGGAGCAGATGCGGAGTGTGTCAAACTATGTCAGCGTGACCTACTTTTGACCTACTTTTCATGGTTCATTGAATATTATCGAAGATTTTTGTCCCGGGTGTAATTTCAGAGGTTTTAGGTATACAGGAACTAAAGGTGATATGTGGATGCATCTTACGGGCGTATGCAGTGTTTGAAAAGTCGGTCAGTGTGACCTACATTTAACCTACTTTTCCTGATTCATTGAACAGTGCAGAACACGTTAGTCCGGGCTATAATTTCAAGAGTTTTTGGCATACTGGAACTAAACCTGGTGTATGGATGTATTATATGCTAAAGGTGTGTTGCATATAAAACGTTGTGACCTACTATGTAGTGATCATCTGGGATAGATCAGCTCCCTGTGGGGAGCCGATTGATGTCTCAAACTCTACAGACTTCACTGACTTGACTCATACTTTCAGCTTGGTGTTCACTGAACATGCTTTTGACTTGCTGTTCATGGTTCACTGAACATTACAGAGAATTTGTCCAGACCATAGTTTATACAGTGTCCATTGTCTATTTAGCTCAACTTCTCTGTTTATATCTCATGTTTGGCTAATCATACTGGTCTCAAACATGGGAACATGCTTTCTTATAAGGACACAGCATCACACAATGACCTTTGGGTCAAAAGATTAGCGTCACTGTATGTAGGTATTATTATCGTCAGTATTTTGCTTTTGATCAATGTCTTGTCCTCAGCTAAAATATTTATCTTCCTCAGGTCCATTCTTGATTTGAGTTTAATGAGTCCAGATTTCTTGAGGTCACCTCGTAGCACACTTAAGAGATTTATGCAATGACATCCTCTCCTGGCTTTATATTTGCTGGATCCTAGTAGGTAGAATTCCAAGGCTCTCTGTGCAGGTGTGTCTTCTCGCATCCTTAGCACATGGCCAAACATGGACTGTCTTTGCTGGGTGACTTTTACGGACAGTGGCAATGCAATACACATCCTACGTATATAGTGTATCGTTGGAAATAATGCTGTCTGGCTATCGGTGTCCAGTTAGGATGTTAGGTGTTTATGGTGACACAGCCAAACACGGACCATCTTTGCTGGGCGACCTTTACAGACAGCGGCGGCGTATTACACGTCTTGTATAGTGCATCGTTGAAATTATGCGCGATGGCCATCGGTGTCCAGTGATGGTGCGTAGGTGTTTGTGGTGGCAGGCGTCAAGTTTGTCTAGCACTGCCTTTGGAGCTTCCCAGTTATTACAGTTATACAGCATCAACGATACGCAGGTTGCGTTGTATAAACATAGTCATTTTGTCAAGGGCATCTTTGATCTACAAATCCATAGCTTCCAGAAGGACTGCAAAGCTGTTTTCCCCGTGACACAGCATGCACCAATGTCAGCAGTACTACAGAGCAACGAGCCCAGGTTATTACTTTTCCTCCATGGATCGCCGCCACGAAGTGGATCATCATTTCAGATTCATGCTTTGTAGATAGATTTATGTGGGTTAACTCTGCTTTGAAGTCATTCAGAGATTCTCAATTTTTAGTTTGCTTGCAGTTATTGGGAGAAGTTCATCAATAGGTTTCCTTTCCTCGTCTATAAAGTCCACGTCGCCGGCATTTTCCATCTCTAGCCGCATAGCCAGTATGGACACTGGGGGGGGGGGGGGTTGGTGGGGGGGAGGGTGTTCTTGTGGAAATTCCCTTCACAGATTTCAATGCAGCAGCAAGGTAACAGGTGAAGAGCACATGGGATAGACCATCTCCCTGTGAGGAGCTGATTAATGTCTCAATCTCTACAGACATGACTGACTTGACTCGTACTTTCAGCTTGCTGTTTGCAAGTAGTAGTCTCGCTAGTAGCATCTTCATTGCAACTGGCCTAACGTATGACATCTAGGATCTTTGAGAGTTTAATTATGTCGAAGGCTTGTGATATCTCGATGCCCATTTTGTGGAAATCCCAGTGTTTGAACATGACTACTGACACGCGCATGCATTAAGCCCATACACTGTCTGTGCACCTGTGGCCATGTTTAACGGCACTTTAACATGATCAGGTTATCGATCTTGTCTCGGATACGGCATAGAGTATCATTGGACAGGATTTTCCGTATGCTGTGGAGGAGCACAACGGCTGAGTTGAAGGGGAGATGGTTATTTGGGCTTGGGTAGCGCGAGTGGGTGCCGTGGCCTACAGCATCGATGGGTGCATAAAAGCTGAATTGATTAGGTTCGTGATTGGTTTTGACATAATGTCATTTGCGTTTTTCAATAGTTCATTGCTCAGGACCTGATGCACGTCCATTTTGCAGCACTTTGAGTGCTTTCTCATCTTCCACTGTTTTACTTGGTGTTAGTAATGGCCTATGGGTGACTTTTATGGGCAGTGGCGATGTATCACGCATCTTGTACAGTGTGTTGTTTGAAATTATGCTGTATTGCCATCTATGTCCAGTGATTGTGTGTAGGTGTTTGCGGTGTAGTGGGGTGCTAAGATGCTAAGTATGTGCTATTTTGGAAGTGTACCAAAATTGGCATATATATTCGTCTATATGTATAGACACTTTTCAGATGGGAAGCCACGAGAAAATGTGTCTGGAACGACCTCATTTGCATAAATCCGTATAAATTCAAGATGGCCACCACCGCAAAAGGATGTCTTGTCTAAAATTTGTATATCTCTGCATAGACTTCGCCGATTACAACTTGGTGTCTATCATGATAGTTCTTGAGATGGCCAATCAAATGACATTGTTTCGTGACCTTCAGTGGTCATGTTCACCAGGCAAGGTCAAGGCTAATCATTAAAATCCTAATTTTCAGTAGGAAGGCCAATTAAGACAGACTTGGGTTCTATCATGATAGTTTTTTGGGTGAGCAATTCAATGGAATTGGTTTCATGTCCTTCAGAGGTCAAATCCATCAGCAAAGTTCAAGGTCAATCCCTACCATCCATTAATTCTAACAAGTAAATTAATCATGGATATGCAAGTTTCAGACAGGACTTCATATTCAGTCATGGTTCACTTAAAGTTATGAAATTGCGGTCATTCCAGATATATTCTTTCACCATCCATCTGAAGTGTTTCTAGACATAAAAGGCAATATCATAGCCATCCCACTTAATAATTAAGTTACACATAAAAGTTACTCCATGTTCTTTTCTTTTTCTGGAGGATGCAAGACAGACACCCACTATTCGTATGAACAAGATCCACATATGCCAACTTCAAAAGGACCGCAATACTGATTCAATATGGATTGGCCAAAATGTGTATTCTGTCAAGACGATAGAGTTGAAGGGTTATTGTGCTGTCCAACAAATAACACAAAATCTGACAAAATAGAAAATGACTGCGGTCTTGCTCCACTGCCTTTTCAATACCTATATTTAGGTGTTCTGGATCAAGGAGACCTTGTCTTTGACTTTATTGCGTCATGAAACAAAATGGTATTCATCATGCAAAGCCATGATAAAGAAATTCAAGATCAAATGAGTACAGCAGGCCGCCAAGTAGCACGCTGCCTTGGCTCTGATAGATTATAAATATACACGCAGCAAATATGAGACATTTCCCACTAAGTTTTTCTTAATTGCGCATCAGAAACAAATGCTGAAAATGCATTTAGACAGGTGATGACAAAAGAGCTGGATCGCCGACTAAAGGAATATCCTAAAGTATTAGAAGATGAGCAGCTAATCGGAAGCTTGAGTGAGAGGGATCTGATAGTCCAAGAACTGAAGTACCAAACTCGCTATGCCCCTGAAGTGACTGCTACTCCGTATGCCGAGTATCGACTATCGCATGCACCTGGGGATACCCATGATTACATTGACACCTGGACTGCAAAGATGTCTGCAGTCTGGAGATACTTATTTTGGTGTTCACTCGTTCAATCAGAGAGGTGAAGTTCACCATTTACAAATCAAGCCTGACTGGACTTTACGCCCTGGTTCAAAATGCCACTATGTTAGATGGGTGCCAGTCCACATCCACGACACTGTCACACTATCAAAGCTGCATCTTGAGGTAGCATCTGAGTTTGACAATGGTACTTCATAGTCAAGAAAACTGAGCAGAGATTTTTGAACTTGACAGTTAATCAGGCTCATAAGCAGAACAACATAACAATTAAGGAGGTGGTGGTGTAATCAGGCAGACACACAATGCTGAAGCTCTCAAGCGGTGGTCTCTTGCTTCACCAGAGGTTGCATGCATCATTACTGATTTCGAGGCATCCATCGATTGCACCAGTGCTACAGGACAAACAACCCTGAAGCCACATCATGCACAAACAAAGGTGTTCCAAAAAAGCTTATCAAAGATGTCAGATCATTGGAGCAAGTGATTACTGCTATGTGCAATCGCTTTGCAGTCAATGGCAAGGTTATCTGCCGCTGACACATAATGAAGGTCCTCCTAGAAGCAGCAGTTCTATTAATACAAGACGCAGGCTTGGAGCAGTACGAGACATATGTCAATGATAGTCTGATGGCACATACTAAACCCATATTCCAGCTAACCGAGACGAACAAGCTACATCTCATTTCCCCTACAACCATCAGACAAGTCATAACAACACAAGAGAAGGCACCCCAAGACACTTGTTTACAGCTTGCCCAAATATATGTGGCCAGTGAAGTACGTGGATGGAAATTCCGACAAATTATTCTCGCATGAAAACCAGATGCATCCCCCATTTCTAAGTAAAATGGGAATCTCTGATCTAGCATGAAAAATGACCTTGTAATTGTTCTTGAGAAGTCTGCAAACACCACCCCAATATTACAGAATCAAACTAGCAATGTGCTGTCAATGGATGGGGCAGCGCTTGTCCATTACCTGCCACCAGACAGGGGCAAACTATTTTCTTCCCTCATCCGCCTGGTGCATGATCACCACCTGCCCGTGGGTATAATCTTTGATATCTATAAAGAAGACAGCTGTAAAGAAGGGATGAGAAAGACCAGCGGAACAAGTCTGTGCATCGAGGCCTCAGCTATATACCTTTGTGGAATGTATGTATGATTACTGTATTCTGCGGCTGTAGACACATCCTACAGCTGTAATCAATCCTTACTCGTTTTTGCCCTCTGTATCTTGTCCTCAGCCATTAATCGTTAGCTTCCTCAGGTCCATTCTTGACTTGAGTGTAGCGAGTTTTGCTTTCTTGCGGTCACCCGTAGTCCGCTTAGCAGATTTATGCAATGATGTCCTCTCCTGGCTTTGTATTTGCTGGCTCCGAGTAGTGCGAATTCCATGGCTCTGTGCTGGTGGCTCTACTGGCATATTTAGCACATGGTCAAACATGGATAATCTTTCCTGGGATACTTTTACAGACAGCGACGTGCATGACGCAGCGTGCAGCAATGTCAGCAGTACCGCAAAGCAGGGATCCCAGGATTTTGCTTTTCCTCCATGGTTCGCTGCCACAAAGTGGATCGTCATTTTCTTTAGTTTCATGCTTTGTAGATAGGTATATGTGGGTGAACTCTGTTTTGGATTCATTCATAAAGAGATTCTCAATTTTTAGTTTGCTTGCAGCTATTGGGAGAAGTTCGTCAAGGGGTTTCCTTTCCACATCTATGATGTCCACATCATCAACATATTCCATCTCTGCCGGCATGACACGGGGTTGGGGGTGTTGGACTTGTGGAACTTTCCCACATGGATTTCAATGCAGCAGCAATCAAACAGGTGAAAATCTTCGGAGATAAACCATCTCCCTGTGCGGAGCCGATTGATGTCTCAAACTCTACCGACTGAGTCGAAGGCTCATGACATGTCAACGTACTTTCTGTGGAAATCCCGGAGTTTGGACATGACTACCGACACAAGCATGCGCCAGCCCATACACTGTCCGCACAGCTGCGTCCACGTTTGGAGCTACTTTGACATGATCCAGTGGAGGCATCGATCTTGTCTCAGATGCGGCATAGAGTAACATTGGATAGTATGTTCCTGACGAGCACAATGGCCACACATTGGCTGGGGGCCAGGTGGTTCTTGGGCTTGGTTAGTGCAATAAGGGTGCATTGGTTTACAGCGTCGATGGGAAGGTGGTGCAGAAAAGCTGAATTAATTAGGCGTGTGATCGGTTTAGAGATAATATCACTTGCATGGGTGTGAACCTTTATATTTTGGCCACCTACCATATTAACGGGTTGTGAAAGTACATATATGTTTCGATTCCCATATTTTCGAGGGGGACATTATTTCATGGGCGTTAACTAGCCATGAAATAATGTCCCTCCAATGGAAATTATATACTGGGAATGTATACGTAAATTCCCAGGGCTAGGGGGTGGAGATTAGATGTGTCTGGTTGTAAAACTTAATATGTGTGGCACCCTACCATATTAATGGGTTGTGAAAGTACATATATGTTTCGATTCCCATACTTTGGAGGGGAGGGGGACATTATGTCATGGGCGTTAAATTGGCCATGAAATAATGTCCTCCCAATGGAAGTTATGTACTGGGAAGGCATATATAAATATCCAGTGCCAGAGGGTGGAGATTTGATATGTCTGGATGTCCAGAAACAACATATGATTGCATATGGTATGTTATCAGTTACAGTATAAAACTCGATTAAATGGTGATGGTTCAGCTTTAACATAGGCTACTATTTTTTTTAGAAATTTTAGATAAACATGTCTGGGCTGTCTAAATCATTGCTATGCAACGAAATCTAGACAGTTGGTGAATTGTTAATTAATAAAACATATATATCGTTTGATTAGACCGGGATGTCTCTGATACTAGATCTACTATACGCCGAGCACTCACGAAAACTGGTTGACGATAAGTAGGCGCATTACCAACCTGCTTTCTATAATAGAAGAGAGGGTTGACGAGCAGTAGGTATAATACCAGCCTGCATTCTATAATAGGGCCTATGAATTGGCGATAAATATGCATTTACCCACCAGGTCCTGCATTGTGTAATAGGAGAAACACCTGAACATAGGTAGGCATATCCTCAATCTGGATTTCATAACAGGAGAAAAAGTGTTTTAAAATGGAACTAGGGTTTGATGCATGTGAGTATTATCTGTTTCACATGCTGAAAAAGTACCCTGATATGGCAGATTACTGGGCCCGTACTGGACCAGTACCACGCTGTATTGGACCGATAGTGGCCCAATACCGGCCAAGTAACCTGCGTTACCAGTGTTGTAGTTTACAATACGTATTTCAAAGTCCTAACGTATAGCTTCGGAGCTAACCGGAGCTAAATATTCCCTATGATTCCTTTGACACGCATACTTCGAAGTTGTGTAACTTGCAGTACCAAGTAAGAGATCGTTATGACATAGCTAACAATGAGAGCGCTTCATTACACTTGCTAAGCATAGCTTTTACATCGTCTACTGTAATAAAATCGCGTCCTCCAGGGAATATTCCGGTAGTCAGACCTTCGAATCCGCTATATGCATCCGTGCGCACTTCATCATCGCCTGGTAGCTAAGAAGAGGTTACTGTGAATGAGGCACATCTCTGCACTGATAGGTCGTACATCTGCACGCTGCTGACCTACATTCCGACAGTACATAACTATATTATATATATTAAAAATATATTCTTAAAAATGTTACACAAAATGATACAGATGGGGTTTAAAACATTACATTATTTCTATATTCGACAAACTATGCAACTTTTTAATCATGGTGGCATTTTAAAACCATTCTATGGCGAAACAGACCAAAACCCGGTCTCTTCAGTGGTATTGAGGAATGTTAATTTCAATTTGTAGGCCACGGGAAGACCATTTTTGAAAACTTACCAGTTGAATGACTGCCTCAACAACCGAGCCAGCCACTCTAGTGCTAAATCTTCAAAATATTCCTCTCTCGGCCCGCAAATGGGCACTCAATCAGCAAATAGTTTGACATTCCTTAGCAAATCCTGCCATTAAAGGGTTAATAGTCAGATTTTCATTTTCAACTAATATTAAGTTAAACTCCTCTCGTACTTCAATACAGGATCTGTGGTGCTCATAAATTAAAAATTATCGAGTTCATAGGTGATAATTCTTCTAAGTTGGTTACACACCATGTATATTTACACCTTTCAATCTTCCCTTTCTTCATCAACCAAAGTTCTCCTTGAAGGAAAATTAGCATACTGGCGCGAAAGATCGCTTTCAATGAAACCAAGTTTTTCGTGTCATCATGGGCCAGTACCTTAGAACATCTATATTTCCAAATTGTCCAGCCCGCCATTGTAACAAGACAAATGAGGACATCTTGCAGCCTGTTTGTAAGATGCATTTGTACATAATATTATGTGTCAATTTCACGTAACTGATCCCGAAATCCTTTAAACTGTTTCTACGTGATACCAGAACTCAAGAATTATTGAGCATTTAGGGAATAAATGCTCGATTGTTTCCTCTTGCAATTCACAAAGAGGACATCGATTACTGGTTGTGACGTGACATTTCTGTAATAGATGACCAACCCAAAGTCTGCGATGGAGAAGCCGCCAAGCTACATCCTTTGCTTTATATGGCATAGAGGGCAGATAAAAAATTTTCCAGACAATTTCACAGTCAAAGGGTTTATAACATGTGTCATTCCATACAGCAACAGCTTTTGGTGTTTTAGCGTGTTTTTGTATCAGAACTCATATGACATTTGAATACATTTTCATCGTAAAGCAGGATGGGTGGAGTTATTTCCTGTTTGCTAGTGGAATTTTGTAATTTAAACCAATCCAGAGGAACTGCCTGCGTAATTTGAATTAATAATCTCTGAGCGTCGATGGTTCTCAGCTTACACTTCTCTGATAGGGTCTGCCTGGAAACCCACGTTCGGGAATCTGGTGTAATTACAAGTGTTGGATCCTTTAGTTGCTAATGATGGGAAATAAAGTGCTCTATTAGACACGGTAATGTTATCATTTCCCCACAATGGGTGGTTTAAAGCATCTTCCCATGTCAATGGCGATGGAGCGGTTTTAGAACACATACTTAATGCATTGCGTATGTCTAGATATACCCCAGGAATCCTCCGAATATTTGGGGGGGGGGTGGTGTATTTAAAAAATAAGATACTTGCAACTGGAAATGGTCCTATGTAACCTTGGAGTAATTTGTGTGAAACGGTTGTCCAAGGCGAATCTTCATAAAGTAATTCATAAAAAATTTCTGTTTTAAAGATGCACATTTTGTTGGTATGTGAACTAAACCTAACCCGCCATTTTGTTTTTTGTTCACACACACAGCATTTGATACGAGGTTAGTTTTATCTTTCCATAAATATGCAAGAATTAATTGACTAATTTCAGTTTCTACATATCTAGGCATCTGGACAACTGAGGCTGTATACCACAGCCCGGACATTGCCAAATTATTAATGACAAAGGTTCTTCCAAAGATTGACAAATGACGCCGCCTCCAGCCTGTTAGAATATGTTTCACTTTAGTAAGGCGATATGACCAGTTCATTGAGGGATCCTTTTTCCTATTGAAGTAAATTCCCAAGACTTTAATATTGTTGTCTGACCAATTTATTCCCATGACGTCATCATTTCGGGAATTCCACTCACCAAGAAATAAACCAACGGATTTATCCTTATTTATTCTTAGGCCATATGCTTTCTTAAATTCAACCAGTGTCTTTTCTAGGCGACTAAAATCATAATTATCTCCTATGAATACCGTGGTATAATCAGAATACTGTGAAACCTTCAAGGGTCTTACAATACCTGGTATGACAATTCTTTGGATGTTTTATCTTCACGTATTGTTGCCCCAAATGACTCCATGGCAAGCACAAATAACAAGGGTGAAAATGAACATCCTTGTCGAACGCCACGCTTCAAAATTACATGGTCAGTTAAATGATTATTGACCAAATATCAACTACTTATATTAGTATACAATATCTTGACCCATTTAACAAAATTTTCCCCTAAACCAATACAACGTAAAGATTTAAAAAGAAAATCCCACTCTAGGCGATCAAATAACTTTTCATTATCAAGACTAATGATTGCTGCTGGTATTTTGTCTTTCTCCACTAAATTAATTAAATCCCGTATAAGAAAGACGTTTGTTAAAATGCTTCTGCCTGGAATACCACATGTTTGATCAGGGTCAATCACTTCCTCCAACACTCTGCTTAGTTTTAGTGGCAGAGCTCTAGAAATTATTTTATAATCCACACACAGCAGAGATATTGGTTGGTAATTTCTCAAATCTTCCCTTTCACGTTTCTTATAAAGTATTCGAACGTATGCCTGAGACATGGAAGGTGGAAGGTTGCCAATTTCTAAAATTTCATGTACGACCTGTAGCAATGATGGCCCTAGTATACTCCAGAATGTGCTATAAAATTCTGCTGTAAGGCCATCACATCCAGGAGTTTTGCCTGTTTTCATACCATGTACGGATTCAGTTAAATCTTTTAATGTTAAACATTGATCACACATCAGGCAACGTGTTCTTGATGTTACCTAAAACATTTGCAGTTAATACTCATAATAAGTAGGGTAATATACAACGTCGCTACAATGGCAAATCTAATTGGATTTTGTTTTTTACTGCCATTATTTCGTTTTTTAGCCCATTTACCCAGTTTACTGTTAAAATCATGATTATTCAACTGAACAATTTCCAGATGGCGGTACTTGGAAACATCAGAATCGCACCTTAGATGGCTATAGTGTA
Organism: Chaetoderma sp. LZ-2023a; assembly: GCA_034401795.1. Taxonomy (NCBI): domain Eukaryota; kingdom Metazoa; phylum Mollusca; class Caudofoveata; order Chaetodermatida; family Chaetodermatidae; genus Chaetoderma; species Chaetoderma sp. LZ-2023a. The sequence continues at coordinate 5,200,716 of CM067365.1, forward strand.
CACCTTTTGCTGTTATATAGGGCACGAGCGTTTCACCATCATCTGAACGATTGGTCACTTGTGAAGTGACAGAGTATTCTGACCCAGCCAATGACATATTGCCATCCTCAATATACTCTTCTTCTACCTCACTCTCAGATCCAGAATCAATTTGATGACGTTTAATTCCTCCAGCGCCATTACTAATAGGGGTGCCCCTCATTGGAAAGCCTCCACCTATTTTGTCTTTCACAGGGCTGTGGTTAATGCTACTTATGCCCGAGATTTGACTTAAAGGAAGTGGAGGGAAATTTTCTTACGTCAATTGTGACCTAAATTTATTTTGTCCACATTCCAAACTTTCTGACTGAGAAAACTCAATGTCACTAACGTTCTCAGAGTCAACTGGTTGACTTTCGCTAGCACCAACTGGAGTTAAACTAATCCCTTCTTCTAAAATTCCTATTTCATCATTAGGCTCAGTTCTTGCGACCGCTACACCCGACGCTGATGGTAAATGCACATCAGCAACAACTGGAATTGATGCTGTAATCGGTGGTGAAATTTCCTTATCCCATATCGGCATAGATGGTTGTTCAACTGGTCCACCACTTTGAAGTTGCTTTGATGCAGTGGAATTGTTCATCTTGTTAGGGCATCGCCATTTAAAATAAATGTTCAGTAGAACCGCATATAAGGCTCTTGTTTTTCTGAGGACAGTCTCCTGCTAGATGGGTAGTACTTGAACAAATGCGGCATTCTTTAACTTGCCCCCCTGTACCATAAGGGAAGGATGAAAATAACATCAATTGACACTTTATTCGGTAATGGCTTATCCACTTTCTCGAAATAAACTAGCCTAACTCCAGTCTCTAGCGTCCTGTCAAATCGATCGGTCTCTCTCTCTACCTTCAGAATCTTCCCATACTGGCCGATCTCAGATGTTAGCCGCACATTAGGGATCTCCAAAGGCGCTTTAATCTTCGCTACCAGTTTATCGCTATCAATTTCCTCAACTCCACAAACCTCTCCCTTAACAGCCACATAGTTTTCTAAAGGTTTCTCCATTGCCTGTTCATTGGCCAAGGTGACATTCCAGATATTACGACTAATATTAGTTAGTCCCTTTAACACCATAGGGCCAGCGCCGACGGTATCCTTCAAGCCATGATAAACGTCTATAGCTGATACGTCCCACCCTCTTGTTGTTACTTTCAAGCTTAATGTTCGTTTATATTTTGATGACATTTCTAATAACAGCAGCACGCCAGACCACCTTTAAAACTGGACGTTTCCAGGTAGGTCGGTGAACTGAACAACGCGAGTGAGCCGCATGTACCAACAGAGGCCGGGCGAACGCATAAAACGACGGCCAGGAGTTCTCAAAGGCAACCAACATAAAAGGCGCTTTCGCTAACCGACGTGAAACGAGGAGGACAAGCACAACTAAAGCCGGACAAAATACAGCTGACAAGGAAGGCCGAAACAGCGGTGACAGCCAACAATGGCTAGCACCTTGAAACAAGTGAGCAACAAGTTTGTAAAGCTTCGCGCAAAATATGACCTTCAACATCAAAATTTACCAAAATAAATACAACACAAGTACACATATTGATGCAAGGCATCAATGGTAAATAGCGTGCCCGGAGGTTATTATAATTCTGAGAATAGACTCAACTGTTTCATGAAAAAATGAAGTTATATAAAGGCATACAATAAACACAAAAGAAGGAATATTTCTTGCAAAAAGATATGGGCAGTATTAGCTATGGGCTAGAGAAAGCAGCTTATATCTTGGTTAGTCAAACAATTTTTCCATCCATCCTTTTTCTCCAGGCCAAACTCCTTAACAGAGAGAGGAACAGACAAAATTAAGAGCAGCCAGTGATAAGAAAATTGCACTACTGCATCAGCAGAGTGCAACAGATCAAATTTGGGTCATTAGGTATCAACAACTTGTACAGATAAAGAAATCAACAGAGCTGGCAACCCAGTCAGTAGAAAATCAGCGCAAGACGCAGTACAGGTCCTGACAACCATTCAAACATATTAAAGAAAAACTGTAAAGAATCTTTTAAACCTAAATCTTGATACCTTCTTAAACAGACGTGAAAAGCTTATTACCCGGAAATATATTGGTGAAATATACACTGCAATGCTAGTGAAATGTACAAAGCAAGTACATTTTGATGCAATACAGGACCCCGATCTGTACCAACAGATAACCTTTTCAACAAAGTTAAGTGGCCAGGATAGAACCAATACCGTGAACCTAGTTTTCTCCAACGAAAATGATATAGCAGAAAACATTCTGACTGAAGACCCAGTGGGAAACATCGTGATCTGTTTCATTTAGCTATCATATCTATGTCACCTATTAAACGATATCTTTACTGGAAACAGTGACAAACCATTAAATCAAATATTTTTGCTAGACAAAAAGGCCAAAATTGGCCTCAACCGTTGTAATGATGACTATCTTGTTGACCATATGTGCAAATGTTAGGGTTTTAGCCTGATAAGTCAGGTTCTACCAGTACACGCGGCTAATAATATGGGATATATAGAAATATTTTCACATTACTATAATAAATATTTGGTGGTAGAATTATTACAATATTTCGCACAGCACGAGAACATAGTGAGTTCTACATGGCCTTATGTTCGAAAACTGGCTACAAGGCATGTAAAGATATTCCGGTACCGAATATAGTACATCATTGGAATTTGACAATGGTGTGCCACTACTAAATTGCATATGACGAAATTACTGTATAGTAAACATTTTTTTAAACCTTTGATACTTTATTAGCGTATTCATATACGTATCTAACTATACGGGTGAACTTCTGGGGTCGAACCTATTGCAAACAGTGTGGTACAGAAAATTGTTGATCTGACAGAATTTGCACCAATTTTCGGTATTGAATTGTGTAATTACGTTCCTGTAGATTTAAAAAAAATTCGGAATACAACTAGCATATTTCCTATAAGTATTTGTGGGTGAAATTCTGGGGGTGAACTTATTGCAATGAAAACCATGAATTATCCTAAGTTTGAGCTTATTTACGCTAGGAAATTTTTAAATCTCACTACGTCGCAAGCTTATGCCTATACCTATCTAAACATATGGGTGATATTCTGGGCCGAACCCATTATGAGCGATATGTCAGGACATATGGACACCTATCTGAATGTGGTGAATGCGAACTAACCATATTACAATGGGGCCATATGGCGAATATGTAACAACATATCACCAAATTACTTGATGGTAGGATCGTGCAAAAGCACAGCTATATGTAAAAAAATTGATTACAAACTCTGAGATTCTAATACTGAATATAGTAAATTGTTGGCATTTGACAGCTGTCCGTGACTACTAAATTGAATATTACGAAATTACTACGTGGTAGAAATCTCAAGATTCATTAGCGTATTCATATCCCTATCTAACCATATGGGTGAAATTATGTAGCCACACATATTGCAGACGGTAGCGTATTGAAAACCACAGATCTGCCAACATTGGAACAAATGTATGCGATGAAATCGCATACTACGAAAATACTTCACGTTCGAATTCTTTTAAATTCCCAATGTAACTAGCATATTCAAACTCCTATACGTCTATGTGAGCGAAGTTCTGGAACCGACCATATTACGGAAAGTAGGGCACCAAAAACCTACAATTCGTACAACGTGTAAGATTATTAAGCATTTAAGATGAACTAAATCGAGTCAGTCATGACGTCATAATTATGACATTATCCTATGCGTCACTTAATTAATTATGACGTCATATGACGTAATATGATGGATAGACAACCTGAAAAGGCCCATTAGCAAGTGGTTTTAATTACCCTCTCTCCGTCAGAGGATGAGTGTATTGTATTCGGGTCTATGTGCGTTGGGGATGGCAAGGGTCTACAATCTATGATTGGCCTTGTTAAAATGTGACCTATAAATACGGGTGCTCTCTTAATACAAGTGGTCCATATTGTGTGGACCACGCATTAACAAGTGGTATTAGCCCTGTAATGCTCAATTTGCTCCTGCCAATTTCAATAGAGGGGTCCATTTCTAGGTATGCCACACCTATTTCTAGCTAAGCTCCACCCCTTTTTTGCGTGTTGGAATCGATGTCTATATATACGCTGAATAATGAATTCCCAGACTTCTACTTTCGAGGTAACTATACAGGTAAGCTGAAACTAATTTGACTGGGTGCAACGATGACCATGAATCGGCCTAAATTTGAGCCGAAATTATTTCATGGTAGATAGTTTTAAATCTCACTACTCCGTAAGCGTATGCCTATACCTATCTAAACATATGGGTGACATTCTGAGGCCTAACCCATTATGAGCGATATGCCAGGACTTACCGACACCTATCTGAATGTGGTGAATGTGAACCAACCATATTATAATGGGGCCATACGGCGAATATGTAACTACCTACGATGAGATTAGTTGATGGTAGAATTGTGCAAAAGCACTAGCTCGTATTGAGTTATATACATCCATATATAAAAAAAATTATTACAAATCGAGAACAGACATTCTAATACCGAATATAGTAATTTGTTGGCATTTGACAACTGTCCGTGGCTACTAAATTGAATATTCCGAAATTACTACGTGGTAGAAAACTCAAGATTCATTAGCGTGTTCATATCGCTATCTAACCATATTGGTGAAATTATGTGGCCAAAACTATTGCAGACAGGTAATAGTAGGGCATTGCAAACCTACAGACCTGTCAAAATTGAAACGAATTTACGAGATGAAATCGTATACTACGAAATTACCTCACGGTCACATTTTTTTAAATTCCCAATATAACTATCGTATTCAAATCCCTCTACGTCTATGTGAGCGAAGTTCTGGAGATGACCATATTACATACAGACAGTAGGGCACAGAAAAGCACGAAAACCCCCAAATTTAAGCCCATTTTTGCCTAATAAAATTATTTCATCTAGAATTTGTTAGATTCGGAATATACCTAGTATATTACGGCTCAAGTCTATGCAGGTGAAATTATGGGGGCTAAACATACTACAGACAATAGGGCATTGAAAACTGTGAACCATCGGAGATTTAGCAAATTTTCGGTATGAAATTGTACACTACGAAATTACTTCATGGTAACATTTTTTTAAACCTCAATCCATTAATTCACTAGCGTATTGATATACCTATCTAACTATATGGTTGAAATTCTGTGGCCGAATCCCTGTAGACCTTCTTAACTTAGCACACGCATAGGCCTACACTTTGAGTTGATTTCTGTATTCAACAACCTGCTACAATATTATTGACAGCAGTTTTGACTGGAAATCTGGAACATTGGTAGTCTATCAATACTGCTAAATAAGTGCATTGGCCCTACATGGATTTATTCCCACGGATGGATTAAAGACAAAAGAATACTACTGATAATCACACATCCATTATTCATTCGTATCCCGCGAGTTCTCTTTCGATACGAGATCGAGAAATGTAACTTGTATGTAGGGGCCTATTGAGTAGCCATTGACGTAGCGATTTCACGATCCAGTGTAGCTTTTACAGTCTGCTACGGAGATAGACTGATTCCCGGTCTGTCTGGTATCCGAAGTTGAGTCTGTCTAACAGTCTAGTCGTTGTGATAACGTAAGAAGATGACCGGTCATTATATTAGAGGTGTAGTTTCGAAGAAGCCAAGCCTTTATTTTTAGATGGATCCATTATTGTTAGCGAGCTCTGTCTACTTTTTCGCCCTCTACAATATTATTATGCATGTTTTTCTTTTGAAATTTACCACACACATAGTACGCCTCAAGACTGTCTGTAACAAGTATATAATTTTTACCCTATCTCGAATGCAACAAATGTGAATCATACTATGATACAATACGGGAAAGGTTAAACAGACATGGTACATCATCGTCGTCCTCATAATTTATTAACCCTGTATTACCTAAATTGAGTCAAGAATATGAAATAAAATATTTGGTTATTGAGTGCCTATTTGCAGGCCAATAGACGACTGTTTTGAAGAGTTACTATTGGAATGACTGGCTCAATTATCGAGCCAGTCATTTCAGTGGTGAATTTTCAAAAACGATCTCTTCATCTGCAAATTAACATCCTCAAGATCACTGTAGAGGCCGGTTTTGGCGGCCTCCTCATGAAAGGGTTAAAATACATTAAGAGAAGATGATAGACTTACATGGGCAGTCGTTGTCGTTGCAATACTTAATACAAGTCTATGATAGCAACAAGTAGGTGCGTAGGGGGGCGTGGGGGGGGGGGGGGGCTACCAGTCAAAGTATTAAAAAGATATTCGTATAGTTGTCTTTATCTGAGATATTGAAATTTCGGTGTTAAACATTCTAAAGGATTTTGTTAGAAAAACACACAATTCTGCTCAAGTAAGTCACATCTTGGTGGCGGTTGCTTGAAATGACTTCCATAGGCCTAACGTTAGTCAATCGGTCACTGAATCCGGATGGTATATTAATACATTAATACCGCGCTCGTGTTGATATCGATGGATCGCTGAGCTTCTTGACTATCAATGTCCAGAAAACTATACAGGTAAGGTGTTGACTATTTTGAAACCAATTTGACTGTTGCTTGTGGCAGTAACATCGCCCAGTCAAATTAGTTTCAAAATATTCACCAGCATGTTTTGTAACTAGCAAAGACATACAATTCATACAACGTGTCGGACTATTAAGCATTTAAGACGGACTAAACTGAGTCAGTCATGACGTCATGGTTATGACGTCATCCTATACGTCACGTCGTTGATTATGACATCATATGACGTAATATGATCGATAGACAACATGAAAATGTCCATTAGCAAGTGGTATTAATTATCCTCCCTCCGTCAGAGGACGAGTACATTGTATTCAGGGCAACAATCTATGATTGGCCTTGTTAAAATATGTGACCTATAAATATGGGTGGTCTCTTAATACAAGTGGTCCATATTGTGTGGGCCACGCATTACCAAGTGCTATTAGCCATGTAATGCTCAATTTGTTCATGGCAATTTCAATAGGGGGATCCATTTCTAGGTATGCCACGCCTATTTCTAGCTAAGCTCCACCCCTTTTTGCGTGTTGGAATCGATGTATGTATATATATATAGAACTCGGCATGAATCTCGTGCATGAAGATATCCAACAATCGAAAAATAGAGCCGTGTCTTCGCGCTGAGAATTATTAGATCTCGTATCGATGGAGATCTCGCGAGACATAGCCCCACAATCCCCTGCGCGAAATGTTCGCGCCTATAGACAATTCTAGCCAGCAATAAATAGAAGCGTAAAAATCAATGTATATACACTTATATAGAACCAAGACAAAAATAAAGCATATAGGCGTGGTAGGATTCGTCTTAAATCGACGTTAATAGCGGAGCCAAATCAGTACGACTTCAAAGTTCAATGACTTCTTCTTCTTCTTCTTTTCGTTCGCTGATCATACCGCCAGTCCTAAAGTGGCTATCGACATGATCATAAGCGTTAAGTGCGTGGATCCATGGTTTATTAGAGTGCGCCGTGTGGCGTGGAACCTCCGTCTTCAGCACTCGAGGTTTCTGTCAGGGTTACCTCACCCGTACCTCCTTTAGTCGCCTCTTACGACACGCAGAGGATATGGAAGGTGTATTCTAAGCCCCACCTTTTTTGAAAAACCGATGCTGACGCAGTCGGACAAACTTCACGGAGGAACTCCTTTAAAAAGGCTTGCAAACCCCCAGAAAAAAACCTGGTGAACTAGTAATCTTGATTAATATTACACCAAAACAATGATAAATAATGAGCATTAATACAATCTATAAATACATATGGCTTAAAAAGTATAGATACAAAACAATATGCTGATAAAGCTCCGATAGCAAAACAAAACTTAACAAAGGCATTACTATTCAACCCAGGTGTAGTAGTAGACCCGTGTGGCGAGTGCAACTATCCAACAAATGAAAAGTGCCTCGTCAATCTATGACAAATAAGTCAATCATTGACGCCAGTGGGCTGATTCTCTAAAGATCAGCGGGCGTAGTAGCATTTGGGTAGTATAATACATATAGTCGGCAGAAAAATTCCAGAAAAATTGATGGCCCTCTTGTTTACATTTTCAATTTACTTTATTGTAAGGTTTTGTAAATTACCATTCAATCCATGTGTGGTAGTAGACCCGTGTGGCGAGTGCAACTACTTTATCGATTGATTATTAAATTACCCCAGTCTGTTTATTTCTTAACATGAATTATTAAACATAACAATATCAAAGTGCAGACTAAAATGACTTACATGACACAGATTAATTAAAAGACACAGATAAATCATCTGTAGTAATTAAATGATTTAAGCTAGTGCAGGCTCATTTATTTTTACAGCTCCCAACTCTATTGAAACTATGTTTGTTTTGCACCATATGTCCTTGAATACTTTTTCTTTACCATGCTGCTTTAATCTAACATATTCGCAAGGAATATGATTCAGCAGCAATGAACGAAATATTGCCTTTATTGCTCTATTGTGATTGCCCATAGATGGATTTTTCGTCTGTGCACACCGATGTTTCCAAATGGCCCAAACACCTATGGTTAGTATTGTTATTAAAATAGTCCTTTCAGACTTTATGATATTTACACCGCTTGATCCAAATTCTCTAAATAAGACTACATGCGTGTCTAAAACAATGGGCTTCGCTCCAAATTTTGCCAAGATTTGGCTGATATAGTCCCAAAATTGTGACGATATTGGACATTCCGCAAATAAATGCTCGATTGTTTCCTCGTCTGTTTGACATAAGTAACACCTATCAGAAGTCGTAATATTGCACTTGTATATCAAGTGTCCCACCCATAGCCGTCGATGTAGTAATCGCCACAATAAATCACGAGCCATATTTGGTATGTATGGAGAATGTAAGAATTTCCATACATTTTTCCAACTGGATGGTTTATAGCTTGAGTCATCCCATCTCCTAATTGCTATGGGAGGTGTTATTTGTTTTCGTCTCATAATATGGTACCATTCCTTGGATCTCATCTTGTATTTTAACATCTCATCATCAAGAACTAATGCGGGTTGTGGAGTCAAACTATTATTATTTACATTTGGCAGACGAAACCATTCAATTGGTACAGCATGTTTTATTTTATTTAGCAACCGCTGGACATCTATATGCCTCATATGTGTTTTTCTAGCTACTTCTTGCATTGAAATCCATCTACGTGTTTGAGGGTGTATCATATCCGATAAATGTTGAATGCCATATTTTGCAAAGGACGGTAGATAAAGTACTGCATTGTTATAACATATATTACTATTGCCCCACAATTGCTGTTCTATTACTTCCTTCCAGCACGTAGGTGGAGGCATGTATCTGTCAAATATTTCTAACTCCTTAACTTGATCTTTAAACACATCTGGTATCATTTGGCTATTCGGAGGTGGCTTCTTTGAGGTAAAAACATGCTCCGCCAGAAATGGTTCTACAATTCTCTCCATGAGAGCTCGTGAAACACATGCCCACGTCTCATCTGATGTAATAAGATCATCCAAAAATTGTAACCTTAAAGAAACACATTTCACTTTAATATCAATTAAATCAAGTCCTCCTTCTAACGTAGCATTATTGAGAACACGATGGGAAACTAAATGATTCTTTTCTTCCCATATGAATGACAATATCAACTCATTAACCTCCTTTTCTACATGTTTTGGCATGTGTACAACAGATGCTGTATACCATAGCCCAGATAATGCCAAGTTATTGACAACAAACACTCTACCAAAGATTGAAAGACGACGACGCTTCCAATTTGCTAATATTCTCTTAAGCTTAGATACTCGTTCATTCCAATTTTGTATTGTATTCGGTTTCCTGCCAAAATAGATGCCTAAAATCTTAATGGTATCATTAGACCAATTGATTTCAAGTGGCTGGTCATTCCGCTCTTTCCATGGCCCCAGAAATAATCCTTTGGATTTTCCTTTATTGATTTTCAAACCAGATGCATTTTGGAACTTTTCTAGTACGTGGTTTAAAATTGCAAAATCATTGTTTGAACTGGTAAACACAGTTGTGTCATCAGCATATTGTGACAGCTTAAGTGGTCTTTCTATGCCACGAATACATATGCCTTGAAAGTTATTATTTTGCCTCAATGCTATGCCAAGTGATTCCATCACAATAACAAATAATAATGGCGATAGGGAACACCCCTGTCTAACCCCACGTTCTAAGACAATTTCTCTGGATAATTGATTGTTCACTAAATAGCTACTCTTGATATCCGTATATAAAATCTTAACCCATTTAATAAAGTTTGAGCCTAACCCAAACGATTGAAAAGAATTAAAAAGAAAATCCCATTCCACACGGTCAAATGCCTTTTCATTGTCCAAGGCAATCACAGCTGAAGGGATGCTATCCTTCTCAACCAATTGTATAAGGTCTCTTATTAACATGGTATTGGTTCAAAGTGTCCTCCTAGGTACAGCACATGTCTGCTCTATTCCAATGATTTCTCCTAAAACAATACCTAGTGTCAATATTAGTGCTCTGGATATTATTTTGTAGTCTACACATAGTAGAGAAATTGGTATGTAATTCTGAATTGGACGTCTGTCAATTCGTTTATATATTAGCTTTGGGTATGCCCTAGCCATAGTTGGTGGTAAATGGCCTTTCTAAAAAATCTCAGTGGCTAATTCTTCCATTATTGGCCCTACAAGGTGCCAAAACGTTTGGTAAAATTCAACTGGAAGGCCATCACACCCCGTTCATTTTTCTAGTTTCATACCTTTAAGGGATTTAGTTAAATCTTCTAGTGTTAAGGGTTGATCACAAAATTCACTGCCTGTGTCTGACACCTTTTTGTCTATATTTGCTAACAAATCCAATTTTGCATCTTCATCAATTCCCTCTGACTTGTACAATGACTCATAGTAATTGCATACAATAATACTCATGTCATTGTTGGTAAAGACGGTCGAACCATCCGGCATGTTTAATTAGCACATCACCTTATCTATTGCCCGTGCTTTTTCTAACGTGCAAAAATATCGGGTTGGCTTTTCCCCTTCTGCATGCATCTGGGCTCTTGCTCTAATATTTGCACCCTCAAACTCATATTGTTCTATATCTCTTATTTAATTCTAATTTTAACCAGTAATTCATAACAATTATCATCACCATTATTTACTTTAGCATTAATTTTCATCAGTGATCAATGAAGTGTTTTCTTGCGTTTGCGTATTTCCCGTGCTTTTCTAATAGCATACTTTCGGGAAACATACTTTAAATCCAGTTTTACATCCTCCCACCATTGCAATGTGCTCTTATATGATGCTTTCCTATTAATCCAATGTTGCCAACCACTCTCTATATTATTCTTATAAAATTCTTCTCCCAACAGTGTTGTGTTTAATTTCCAAAACCCAACCCCTTTTGTTACCCAATCAGCATTGGCAAAGGTTACACAAACCATGTTATTATCTGAGAATGCGACTGGCTTAATATTAACATCTCTCCAGTACCCAGTCAACAAACTATTCACATAAATTCTTTCGATCCTTGAACCAACTTTACCATCTGCCGAAAAACATGTAAGATCTTTACCATGAGGTTTTGATAGTCTATAGGTGTCAACTAAATTTTCATTATCACATATTTCTTTAAGAGTCTATGTGATGTATCCGTATAAGTTGAAGTTGCATTCCTGTCATTTTCTTTGTCTACGACACAATTAAAGTCACCACCCATTATTAAGTTTTCAGTGATGTTATCTAGTGCTGTTATAGAAATCTCATTTAAAAAAAATTACGACGTAGTTGATGAGATGCAGGTACATATATACACAGCAACGTGAAATGTGTTTGTTGTATATCTAGCATGACTCTCACCCAGCGACCATTTGCACCTGATACTGAAGAGATTATATTTACATAGGCTGAACAACGAGGGAGTATAACAATTGCTACGCGTGCACTATTATCTTGAGATAACGAATAGAATATTCTGGATCCAGAAATCTTTTCTAAATTATCGTATGATTCTGACTTCTGAATTTTTGTTTCCTGTATCAAAGCAATGTCAATCTGCTCATTTTTCAGAGTCTCTAGTAAGTGACGTTGCTTTATGTCACTATTAAGCCTCTACAATTGAGTGTGCAAATTAGCATAAAAAGTAATAAAACGATGTGTATAACCGCCAGTATTAAGCTAACTAGATTTTGTTTTTTTCGACGCTCTCTTAGACCATTTACCTATTTTACTCGCAAACGCTGCACTACTTAGCCCAACTTTTTCCAAATGCTTATATTTTAATATATCTGAATCATAACGCAGATGCCTATATTTAACCCCTTTTGCCTTCACATATGGAACTAACACCTCTCCTGCCTCTGACCTGTACATGACCATTTCATCGGGTGATTTAGAACTCTGTGTTTGAATGGATATATCGGATTCAGCGAGTGACATATTATCGTCTTCTATATCACTTTCCTCTATTTCTGATTCAGATATATCTCCATCTTTCTGTCGCTTTGTTCCACTCAATCGATCCGAGACACCAATTACTTTCTCTATATTATTTAAATCATCTAGATCGAGTGTACTCAGTGGAAAATCAAAGTTAGTTTCAGTGTTGCGACCTGAATTTTACTTGTCCTAAATTAAAACTCTCTTCAAGAGGGTATTGATCATCATCTTCAACTTGTGTAGAATTAGCCTCTCTGACATCAGACTTGGATAAACTTGTTACTGGAGTAAGACTTAGCCCCTCATCTAGAACCTCTATTTCATCACCTGCAACTACACCGATTGGATTCTTAGTTTTTTAACCATGCTTCTCATTAACATGGACTTCAGCTACAATCTCAGCAACTACTGGTTCGATGACATTTTCTTTAGCAACGTGCTTCCCATTAACATTGATTTCAGCTTCAATCTCAGCAGCTACCGGTTCTATGACATTCTCTTTGGAGACAACTTGCTCTGCACTTTTATCAGCACCCTTTTTGACATATTTGTTCTGCGGGCATCGCCAGTTAAAATGATCAGATGATCCACAAACCAGACATCTGTTTTTGTTAGGGCAATCTGTTGCAAGATGGTCTGTGCTTAAGCAGATTCTACACTCTTTGATTTGCACCCTGTACCAAAATGGCAAGATAAATCGACCATCTATCGTGACCTTACTTGGGAGAGGTTGTTCTACCTTTTCGAACCAAATTCTTCTGATGCCATTTTCTAAGGTTCGATCAAATGGATAGGTCTCGTGTTCTACTTTGTCCACTTTGCCATACTTGATCAATTAAAATTGATAACCCATTCATCTGGGATCTCTACTGGAACCTTCATCTTGACTAATAGACGATCAGAATCTATTTCCTCCTAATTATACACCTCACCCTTCACGACAAGGACCTCGTCGAGCAACTTTTCCTTCACACTTTCATTAACTACGGTGACATTCCATACAGATTTGGAAACGTTAATGAGACCTTGAAATACCCGTGGCCCTGCCCCAACTATTTCCTTCAACCCATGATACACCTCAATTGTCGTGATTTTAAGACTCAGGGTACGCTTATAGGAGGTTACCATGGTGTTTTAATAAAAGAGGAAACCCATACTACTACAATATATAAGGGGTAATACACATATATAATACCAAGACGTCAGGGAAATAGCTAAACACTAAAAAATAGTGTCCCCTTTTGAAACCCTGACACCTACCAACAAATATACGAATAGATAGTACAGTCGTATATTTGTTAATTTGAACCACTTTCTAAGTGGTTCACTAACACATAACAGATTAAAGTGGGTTCCTAATGCATACTAACATATTACAGTCATATATTTGTTAGTATGTTCGAGTTGACTGGGGACAGCCAACTGACTATAAAGATTTATATAATCAAAGTACTAGGCTTGCACTTACAAATGACAAAGGAATAAAATCAACTCACTCAAGCGATCTTGCCAAAATATAATGCGCTAGCCAGCGAACTATAGAAATAGCATACTGGTGCGGGAAGAAATGTATTGCATTGACCACAGTAAGAGGCGTCCTATTAAATGCGCTCCAACCAAGACAAGAATTTACAAATTAAACATAAAGTTTGAAAGGAAATATCAATACAAAATATATGTATAAAATTTATCTACAAAATCGCGCTGGAAACTAGCAAATTCGGGCAGCAATTGCAGAGCTAAATAAACGCATGCTTCACTTCGACTACTACTACTACTACTACTACTACTACTACTACTACTACTACTACTACTACTACTACTACTACTACTACTACTACTACTACTACTACTACTACTACTACTACTACTACTACTACTACTACCACTACTTACTACTGCTGCTACTGCTGCTGCTGCTACTACTGCTGATACGGCTGCTGCCACTGCTGCAGCTGCTGCTGCTACTGCTACTACTGCTGATACTACAACTACAGCTGCTGCTACTGTTGCTGCAGCAACTGCTACTGCTATTGCTGCTGGTGCTGCTTCTGCTTCTACTGCTACTGCTGCCACTGTTACTGCTGCTACTGCTATTGCTGCTGCGGCTACTACTACTCTACTACTACTACTGCTGCTGCTGTCGCGGCAGCCGCTGCTGTTGCCGGCGCCGCCACTGTTGCTGCTGCTGTTGTTACTGCTGCTGCTAAGGGCCCTCCACAAAACATGTACGTCTATTGGTTTATATACAAGAGGGGTGACAGAAATAAAATACAGAAGTATAGACCAATCTCTCTACTCTGTGTAGATTATAAGATTATTACTCGGGCACTAACATTAAAACTTGGCGCAGTCCTAGGCGAAGTCATTCATGATGATAAAACCTGCTCTGTGCCAGGAAGATCAATATTAAACAACACTTTGCTTATACGGGACCTTATTCAATTAGTTGAAAAGGATTGTATCCCAGCAGCAATAATAGCACTTGATAACGAGAAGGCGTTTGACAGACTAGAATGGGATTTCTTGTTTAAGTCTTTGGACCATATTGGCTTTAGTTCAAGATTTATTGAATAGGTCAATATTTTATATACTGATATAACAAGTTACTATTTAGTAAACAATCAGTTATCCAAACCTGTAGTGTTGGAACGAGGTGTCAGACAGGGTTGCTCACTGTCCCCGCTTCTATTCGTCATAGCTATGGAATCGTTGGGGGCCACATTGAGGCAACACAATGACTTTCAAGGAATATGTATACGTGGCGTAGAAAGGCCACTAAAGGTTTCTCAACATGCAGATGATACGACTGTGTTTGCTGGTAAAAATACGGATTTTAGAATTTTAAATGGAGTATTAACAGATTTTCAACAGGGATCAGGGCTTAAAGTCAATAAAGATAAATCTAAGGGATTATTTTTGGGCCATTGAAAGGGCAGAACTGATAATGTGATGGATATTAACTGCTCAAATGCTGTCATACAAATTTTGGGTATTTACTTTAGTAGAGAACAAAATGTATTACTAAACTGGGAAGAAAGGATATCCAAGCTAAAGTGTGCATTACTAAATTGGAAACGACGTCGCCTAACTGTCTTTGGCAGGACATTTGTCCTTAATAATTTAATTTTATCTGGACTGTGGTATACCGCTTCTGTAGTTCATATGCCCAAATCAGTAGGGTCAAAGATCAACACGTTACTTTTGTCCTTCCTATGGGAGGACAAAGCCCATTTAGTATCACAGTCAATCCTCACCAATGAAAAGCATGCCAGAGGCCTGGATTTGGTTAATGTTTCAGCAAAGTGTGCTTCTTTAAAATTGAAATTCTTGAGTAAGTTACCTACTTCAAACTCATCTTGGTCAAGTGTTTCAAGGGCACTTCTCTAAAGGTACGTTGACCCATTTCCAGTAGAATGTTTATTTATGTGCAACAAACTGCCACCTAATCATCAAAAGATTCCAAATGTATATAAAGAACAGCTCGAAGCCTTAAAAAATATTTCCACGATCAATGCCACAACCCAATTGTTGGGAAGATGCCTTAGAGAAACGTCTTTGGGGACAACGAGTTGATTCGTGATAATGATGATGTATTATATATGGCCAAAAATGGTATTCAATATTTACGTGACTTGGTAAATCCGAAATCTCGTAAATGGATTGCGATGCAAGATGTAGCAAGAATAACATCAATGAGACATATTGATGCTCAGCGCTTATTTGTTAGAATAAAGAATGCAATACCTGCTGTATGGTTCAAATTGGCGAAACCACGTGGCAACATTGATATGTTGCAACCAACATTAGTATTTATGTCAGAACATATAAAATACAACATGGCATCTAGAGACTGGTATAGAATTCTAATGTAAAGTCGGAGACAGACTCCTATTGTGGTTAGGCATTGGAACAATTTAGGATGCGCGCCAAAGAACTGGATAAATGCCTGGAAAGCAATACATCTACCTTGTCTACCAGGAAATGCACGGGACCTGGCATGGCGATTAGTCCATCGAAGGCCATGGGTCGGCCATCTTACCTATATGTGCAAACTAACAAGTTCAGACCGGTGCTTATTATGTAATACTGAGGAGGAAACGATAGACCATATATTTACTCAGTGTCGCATAACTACAGGCTTTTGGGTATATGGTGAATTTAGTGGCTGAAACAATTTTCTTCAAGGATTGCTCAACTATCGGACGAATCATTAATAGCAAGGAGAAAGAATTGTTAATAACCCTGTTATCTGTAGGAGTGTGGGCCATCTGGAAGCATCGGTGTTCAGAGGCCAGAGATAAAACCGGCAACACCCATCAGAGAGCCATACAAGCTATATTTCGATCATTGTTGATAAACTGCATTCATTGTGAATTTTACAGGCTAGTAGGACATGGGAGAGAAAGTAGATTTAAAGACGTATGGTGCAAAACTGGCCTAGTATCAATTGAATACGGATATCTAAAAATATCAGAAGCGGAACGTGTATAAGCTAGCACACTCGCTGCTTGCTGTATATTGATAAATGCTATTTTAATTTAATTTAATTGGCTTTATTTTAAAATTTTAATGACTTAGGAGACTCTAATCTTGACGAATATCCTAACCTTGGGATCAGTATATTTAAATATCAAATGAGCATCTGGAGGTGATCCGATTTTCAAGTTAACAGAGTGTGATATCTTACAATTAGCTTCCTGTTGTAAATACTTACTGTAGGTGTATTTGTTCCAGGGTAATTTGCAAAAACTTACAATGAAGTAAATTTAGAATGTGAACCCAAAGCGCCATCTAAGTAGTCATAGTTTGTATACTTTTGCTTTGTGCATTATATTATAAAAAGGCTACTACGTCCGTTGGGCATTATGCAACATAAAGGCTACTACGCCTGCTCAGTATTTAAGAATTGGCTAACCGGCGTCAATGAGTGACTTTTTGTTACTTATTGACGAGTCACCTCGCCACTTGTTGGCGAGCTGCACTCGCCATTTTGCCCCTACTACTATACGGTGTGCTACGTTAAACTACATATGATCTACTTAGCCTGCCGGTCATGAATCGGCTCAATGGCATCAATGATTAGCAGTAGCTTACTGCTTATTTTTGACGAGTCGCTTTACCACTTGTTGGTTAGCTATGCTCGCCATTTGGGCCTACTACTACACGGTGTGCAAATAGCAATGTCTTTGTTGAATTATGTTATGTTATCAGCTCTTTAGTAATTATGTTTTCTATGTAGTTATGCCACGGTTGTGGTATATGATAATAGAATATTTTAGCTTGCACTGTTTTGACATGTTAGGTTTGTATTGTTATTCTATTAATAAAGCCTGTTATTTCAACCAATTTTTATGGGGGTTTGCAAGCCTTTTTAAAGGAGTTCCTCCGTGAAGTGTATCCGACTGCGTCAGCGTCGGATTTTCCAAAAAAAAGAAGAAAAAAAGGTAGTAGTAGTAGGAGTAACAGTAGCAGTAGCAGCAGTAGCTGTAGTATCAGCAGTAGCAGCATCAGTAGCTGTAGTATCAGCAGTAGTAGCAGTAGCAGGAGCAGCTGCAGCAGTAGCAGCAGCAGTAGCAGCAGTATCTCTTTCGTCAGCGCGTGCGTCTATGCGTCTATCCAAACCAGTTGGAGTATCATCCTACTAAGATGTCTGTCTTTACGGGCTGGGGTTGGGGTGGAGGTGGGGTTAGGGTGGTGGTGGTGGGGCGGAGGGTGCCATATTTAATTTATATCATCTGCCACTTACGATTGCTTTAATGTTAGGATAAGGAAGATAACTCATCAACGCCTTACTTTAGTGAACGTCTAAAATACTTGATGGAAAGTGTAGTGTAGCGGAAATGTGTCTGCATGCTATAAGCACCTGCGTTCATATATCTATTTCTGTACCATTTAATGCTTAAAATGTCATGATCTCAATTTTAGGACAAATATACAGGAAAACCGTTGGATATTTTGAATAAATTTTAACATAAACCATTGGCAGCAATAACTCTCAGTCAAATTCGTTTCAAAATATTCAACAGAATTTGCCATATCTGATTTATACGATTTAGCAGGTTAAATACCATGACACAAGTCATACAGAGTAAGAAAGAGATTTGTAATTCCTTTTCTTTCGTTACTTGCAATACGAAATGTGAATTCAACTCTAACGCAGATTAAATATACCTTTCTAATCACTCAAGTTGTTAGACTTAGTCCTGAAGGACTTGTTAGTTTACTGGTGGAGCACTTTAAGGCCATATACGTCCTTTTCAAAACATAGTCCGAAAATGTCAGATATCATACGTATATAGGTCCTAACAATAATTGGAAGCAATTATTATTATTTAATAAGTAGATTCGTCAGCAAAAACGTGTTTCTATGTTTGTATGTATGATTACTGTATTATGTGACTGTAGCAGTAGAAACATCCTACAGCTGCAATCAGTCCGTCTTCACTTTTGCCCACTGTGTCTTGTCCTCAGCCAAAACCCGTAGCTTCCTCAGGTCCATTCTTGACTTGAGTGTACCTAATCTCGCTTTCTTGACATTTCTATGTTTACTTATTGTCATATGATCATAATACGAAAACTCACTGTCACGAAATGATTCAGCCAATCATAGCATTAGTGTACAATGCATCGGCGGATGTGATAGAATGACTGATCTTATAACAGTGGTTTTCCTTACCCTGAAGATATGATGTCACGTATTTGACATAACATATTCCGGTGATTCAGTGTCGTTTTTTAAATTTTGGACTCTGTAATTACGAAACTTTCTGTAGCCTATGTATCAATGCTATAATGGAGCGCTCCAATCTGTCACTCAAGTAGCTGGCATCATAATCACATCCATTGTTAGCTAACGTCATAATTATAAACACATATAGCTCCGTCACTAAAATCGGCAAGTCCGTTACGAGTGTACAATTTTACAATTTAATAAACATTTTAAAGCTAATTTCACTGGAAGCATTTGCTGCCATAAGCAGCAACAGCCCGGGTCAAGTTACTTTTAAAATATTCAACAGCTTACTTGTATAGTTACCTTGAAATTTTGATTTTGGGATATCGGCCTTCAAAACTTCATATCGATTTCAACATGCCTAAAATGTTACTGAGCTTAGCTTTGTCATAGATAGAAATCAATGTATTGTCTGACAGGGTAAACCGATTCAAGACCATATAGATGACGCCACATAGCATTATTACATCGCGACGTCTCTCTCTCTCTCACACACACACACACACACACACACACACACACACACACACACACACGCACGCACGCACGCACGCACGCACGCACGCACGCACACACGCACACGTGCACGCGCACACACGCACGCACGCATGCCCACACACGCCTAATTGAGCATATATGGAGTATCCAAAAAGGGGCGTGATCTAGTAGGCGTCCTTGTGCAAACACACCCACCAGAAGACCCAGCTTAGGCCACCCCATATATGTTCAATTAGGGCACGCCCACTTGAAACCACATGACTTGGGATGACCAATGAAGTCCTGTCCCGCCCACCCCCACACCCCCCCCCCCACACACACACCAGCCCTTTACTACAGAACTCACAATGCATCGTGACCTATTTAGCTCCGTTATGGGCATTGAAAGGTCCGACAAGTGTACGAATTGTATGTCTTTGCAATTTAATAAAAATTATTTTCAAATTAATCTGAATGGGCTCTGTTGCTGCCTAGCACCCAGTCAAAGTAGTTTCAAAATATTCAACAGATTAGGTGTTTCATTACCTTGAAATTATGATTATGGGAAATCAGGATTCAAAATGTATTTGAGAGAGAGAGAGAGAGAGAGAGAGAGAGAGAGAGAGAGAGAGAGAGAGAGAGAGAGAGAGAGAGAGAGAGAGAGAGAGAGAGATAGGGGTGGGGGAGGGGGGGGGGGAATCAATGTTCTCGTGTTGCGATGAACAACAGTTTAATGATAATTAATTCGCCGTTTTGATAGCCAAGCTATGATAAATTCATTGCTCTGTCAGGTATTACATTTGTTATACATGCGGTATGTACAGCCTTGCTGCAGCAATGGCACCCAGACAAATTAGCTTCAAAATATGCAGCAGCTTTCCTGTATAGTTGTCAAAAATGTGGATAGATTCCAACAGGTGGGAAAGGTGGCCGTTTCTAAGTATTACTATGAGTATTAACTTGCTTCTTTAAAATATAGTGTTGTCGGACTAATGGGCTGTCCGACAAATGGGCTGTCGGACTAATGGGCAGTCAATTGTCGGACAGATGGGCTGTCAAACTAATTGGCTGTCAATTGTCGGACTAATGGGCTGTCAATTGTCGGATTAATGGGTTGTCAATTGTCGGACCAATGGGCTGTTGGACTATTGGACTGTCAATTGCCGGACTAATGGGCTGTCGGATTAATGGGATGTCGGACTAACGGGCTGCTGACTATTGGGCTGTCGGACTATTGGACTGTCAGACTAATGGGCTGTTGGACTAATGGGCTGTCGGACTATTGGGATGTCGGACTATTGGTCAGACCACATTATTAGTTACACCAGCGTTTAGCCGTGGCTACAGGCTGTTATCACACACATACACGTTGTATAATTGTGTGCGCGTGTGGTAACAGCCTGTAGCCATGGCTAAGCACTGGTGTAACGAATGTGTGACCTCTCAGACGTCTGAGCGAGATATGTTATCATAACGTGACATGTAGAATAAGCAATCTTTGAATTAGACATCTTGACAGCTAAGTCAAACGTAGTTAAATCTGTCTATAAGTGACGGAGTACGGACCATTATAGAGTAGACAGTAAAGACAAAGGGCTCATATCATCCTGGTCATGTGACGTTTCAGGGTCAGATTTGTTGACGTCATTAGCAGCTTTATGACGTGTTTTGCTGAGGCAGGGTGATGGGGGGGGGGGGGTGTGTCCTCGTTGTTTGTCTATCATCACAGCAACTGTCAGCTGATCTAGAGTTTCTACACGGATAATCCATTTCAAATGGATATGTTGATTGCTGTAATTAACACGCTCGTCACATTGACAGATGACATATTGTTGACAGATCTTTGTTTTTTAAACATATTTTATTGTAGCACCTGTATAAGGAGATTGGGCACAAGTTCTGACAACTCGCTCCCAACAGAATTGTTAGACGCCAGCCGATAATTAAACCTATATACACAATTTATATTTACATAAATTAATGTTCTCGTGTTGCGATGAACAACAGTTTAATGATAATTAATTCGCCGTTTTGATAGCTATGATAAATTCATTGCTCTGTCAGGTATTACATTTGATATACACGCGGTATGTACAGCCTTGCTGCAGCAATGGCACCCAGACAAATTAACTTCAAAATATGCAGCAGCTTTCCTGTATAGTTGTCAAAAATGTGGAATCACGCGAATATCTGTCATTTTAGATATCACTATAATGAGCTATATATGGCTAGTAGCTGTGCAGTAAAGTTAAAATACGCTTTTCGCTGGGTGGGGGTGGTGTGGTGGTGGGGGTGTTTCCCTAACGTGAGGGAAATACCAGATCGTCTTAAGTTAAGAGTTTTATGAATTCGGTATCCTGGGTGCTTGTGTACGTACATGCGGGCATACGTGTGATATGCACCAATATATGTCATAATATCCTTAGACTCGCTGAAACTCTCTAAAATGATACCAAATAATCATAATTCATGAAATACATTTCATCAATCAATCATATGACGTCATAATCAACTACGCGACGTGTAGGCTGACGTCATAATCATTATCTCATGAATGACTTGATTTAGTGTATGGGTTGTATGTCTTTACCATTTAATAAACATTGTTAAATATTTTGAAAGTAATTTCACTGGGCAGGAACACCATCCAGTCAAATTAGTTTCAAAATATTTAACAGCTTACCTGTATCGTTTTCTGGAAATTGATAGTCAGGGATCGATTGCTCCCATCACGAGCGAGGTGTGGGTGGAGCTTAGCTAGAGATTGGCGGGGCATAGCTAAAACTGGTAAGGTATATTCCTAACATAAAGTTGATTGTGAAGCTAAGCGCACCAGTAACCACAGCAACCATGAAATAATCTCAACACACCAGTAACCACAGCAACCATGAAATAATCTCAACACACCAGTAACCACAGCAACCATGAAATAATCTCAACACGCCAGTAACCACAGCAACCATGAAATAATCTCAACACACCAGTAACCACAGCAACCATGAAATAATCTCAACACGCCAGTAACCACAGCAACCATGAAATAATCTCAACACACCAGTAACCACAGCAACCATGAAATAATCTCAAGTTCCAGACAACCATACAGCTAAAATGCTGAATACTTTAAAACTAATCTGATGGGAAGCTGTTGCTACCATAGGCAGCAACGTGTTTCAGTCAAATTATTTTCGAAATATCCAACAGAATAGATATTATGTTGAAAAGGTTTGTCGCTGTTTGATATTTCCGGTTGATACGGTTGCAAGTGTCTAAAACAAAACGACATTTGAACAACAGCATCCTGAATATAAACTTCCTTTCTGCCATTAGAACACTAAAGGTTTATCATCTGTGGGTCTATTTAGACACAATCTGTATCCGGTGATTACGCCACTCAGCGACAATGACATCACCATTTTGCATGATGGCCAGTCCCTGAGGAGAGTTAAACTGTCCATTATTAACACCTTCACAACCGTATGTAGAGATAAACCTGCCCTCGGCATCAAACACCTGAATACGATGATTGCCAGCGTCACACAGAATGACAAACCCATGTTCATCTATGACTATACCTCGTGGACGCCTCATCTCACCATTAGCCTCTCCATATGTACCAAATGTAAATATAAAGTCACCTTCAGCAGTAAACACACTGACTCTGTTGTTATTATTCTCTGTCACGTACACGCGACCAGTCGTCATTGCAACAGATACAAAACGTGGCCTGGAGACTTCTCCTGCTGCGCGTCGTTTTCGGCCAAACTGACGGATAAACTGACCAGTCCTCGTGAACACTTGTACTCTGTGATTGTAGCAGTCACAGATATACGTGTTATCTGACATGTCTACAGCCACGCCATATGGATACTTAAACTGTCCTGTGTTTGATCCCTCTGTGCCGAATGTATACTTAAACTGACCGTCTCTATCACACACCACAATACGATGATTAAAGCTGTCTGCTATGATGACGTGCTCGTGACTGTTTACAGCAAGTCCTGCAGGATAGACAAACTGTCCATCACGCCGACCTTTTGTTCCGAATGTTTTGATGATCGCACCGTTATCGCTGTAAATCTTCACTCGGTGATTGCTGTCGTCCGTGACATAGAATCTGCCTCCAGCAGGACTGACAGCCACACCGCGAGGACCGATAAACTTATTCACACCACTGCCTCGCCCGCCAGCAATAACCCGCGCGTGACGCAGCACTGCAAACACAATAAACAACTTATTAATGGATCATCAATTCACGGATCTCATTCACACATTATTTGACGTCTCAGCTTATTTTCTAATCGCGAAAACATCATCATATTTATTATGTGCTTAGAGCATGCGTGGAGTTCAACGTAATATAATTGTACTACTATCTATCTGTCTATCTATCTATTTATTTTTTTATTTTTTTTATTTTAAGCGCACAGTTTTAGCAGATTTACAGACATGACGACATAAAATTCATTTAATAACATCAAGATGCTACATTCGCTTGAGAGATTGTTCAAGCAAAGACACTGACAACAAACAGTGACAAAATAGTTATTGTTTACATGTTATGTTGTCAATATTGTAATATTATATTGTCTGTTGTATCAGAAAGACCAAGTCTCGCGCAACAACTCGACTCAAACTGCCTCACAGAGAGCTTCGAGGATAATGTTTTAAGCCATACAAACACAGCTGTAATACAGAATTGACTACAAACGTCTTTCCATCTGTCTGTCTGTCGGTCGGTCGGTCGGTCGGTCGGTCGGTCGGTTGGCCTGCCTGCCTGCCTGCCCGCCCAGCCACCCGGCCGCATGCCTGCCTGTCTGTCTGTCTGTCTGCCTGTCTGCCTGTCTGTCTGTCGGTCGGTCGGTCGGTCGGTCGGTCGGTCGGTCGGTCGGTCGGTTGGCCTGCCTGCCTGCCTGCCTGCCCGCCCAGCCACCCGGCCGCATGCCTGCCTGCCTGCCTGCCTGCCTGCCTGCCTGTCTGTCTGTCTGTCTGTCTGTCTGTCTGTCTGTCTGTCTGTCTGCATGTGCCTGACTGCCTGCCCGCCCAGCCACCCGCCCTCATGTGTGCCTGTCTGTCGACATGCCTGTCTGTCTGTCTGTCTGTCTGTCTGTCTGTCTGTCTGTCTGTCTGTCTGTCTGTCTGTCTGTCTGTCTGTCTGTCTGTCTGTCTGTCTGTCTGTCTGTCTGTCTGTCTGTCTGTCTGTCTGTCTGTCTGTCTGTCTGTCTGTCTGTCTGTCTGTCTGTCTGTCTGTCTGTCTGTCTGTCTGTCTGTCTGTCTGTCTGTCTGTCTGTCTGTCTGCCTGCCTGCCTGACTGACTGACTGCCTGCCGTCCACAAAATCAAACGACATATCATAAAGAACCACTTAGAGACAGGTGGTTTATGTATCACTTATGATTTCTCTTCATAGTCTAATGATTATTTTTTATACATCTATCTACTATAAGGGAGACATATGGGATGTTCCATGTACGAAGGTTCAGTATATGTTTCCATGCTATGTATTACCTGGTGGGCATGCTGCATTGTTGCAATGATCAATGTCCTGACTGTCACCCACACATTCTCGGCCACCATTAGTCGGAGTTGGGATGGTACATGTTCTGAGCCGCTTTCTTTGTCCGTCTCCACACGTCATTGTACAGTTAGCCCAGGAGCCCCAGGTCGACCAGTCACCATGCACTGAATCAAGAACAGATGCTTCTACCTAGATGACTTTAACAAGACCAGGGCCGGAACAACCTCTAAGTGAACTAGGCGCTAAGTGAACTAGGCGGTCACCTAGTGTGGAAGGTGTATGGGTAAGGTGGGTGGGGTGGTGTGGGGAGGGGGATGGGGCGGGGTAGGGGCAATATGTGTGTAAGAGTTCAGAAAATGATAATGTCTATGCAGTAATAATCTAGTATACGGTTATTACCAGCAGTGTCTTGGCAGACACATGTAATGCAGTAACGGTAATTTATTTATAGATGATAACTTTGTTTATCATATAAACACGGCTTTCAGAGCCTTTAATTTTTTTCGATATCAACACGTGTAATATTTAACGGCTATTGGCCGTGTGAACCTGCTTAAATTGACCAATTAAAACAATGACTGATGGGCCCCGGCAAGCGACGCATCACAAATAGGATGCGAAACTCGGTTCCAATTAATGTCGCGACGGAATGGTAAATATCTGGAAGTCACCTCTACATAGCAAATTGAAGATTCGAGTCTTTGAAGCAACTGTCGAGTCTGACAGTACCAGAATTTTAGAATTATAGTTTTCTGTTGTCCTGCAAATGGGCATTCCTCAAGATCAGCGCTAACTGTTAATGGATCAATGGTCAAGAAACTTAAGTTTTCGTTTAATAAGTGGTCATTTGCAAGCCAAGAGAAGATTATATTTGAAATTTCCCACTAGACTGACTGGCTCGGTTACCATTCTAGTGGTAAATTTTCAAAAATAATCTGCTCTTAGCCTGCAAATGGACAAAGTCCACTGCAGACGCCCTTTTTGGCCGGCGTGACATTAAAGGGTTAAGTTGACACACGAAGGGTTAATATCACTATTATCAGCCGAGTCGAAAAATTTGCATAAACTTTAGCGAATGCAATGTGATAATCTTCAATGATCATGACATCAATATCATTATGTTCAATCCGCTTGATATAAGGAAGCAGGTGTCCATGTTTCGTCACAATAGGGTGAAGTCATACAGAGATTTGAGACAATATGTTGATCTAAACCAAAAACTTAACCTTAAAAATATTGTTTTATACCAAGTTCAGAGTGACCTTGAATTTTGACCTCCTGACCTCGATATCATTATGCTCAATCCGCTTGACATAAGGAAGCAGGTTTTCCAAGTTTAGTCCCAATAGGGCGAACCAATCCTGGAATATAAGACAATAAGTTGATCTAAACGAGACTTAACCGTAAAAATAGTGTCCACATATCAACCAAAATGGAGGGATCCGATCTATCTCTCAATTATGTGACATCATAATGAATTACGTCACTAGGTATCTGACGTCAGAATAATGACGTATTATAGTTGCATCGTGAACATGGAAAAGTCCGCCAAGCGTACGAATTGTATGTATTTGATGGATCTATAATTTAATAAGCGTTATGTTGAATATTTTGAAACAGCAACAGCCCGCAGTAAAATTAGTTTTAAAATATCGCCGTTCAACATGATTATCGGTGATAGGCCGAGCTGTAGTTGATTTTATGCCTAGGAAATATGTTACCTTTCTTCAACAACCGCCATGACGCCGTCATGAAAGGTCAACCTCTACAGTATGAATTCTAGGGTTTTGATGAATTGACATCTTAAGAAACATGATACTGACTTACGGGACACAGCATGAAACATGATACTGATTTACCTTTTATGTTGTGTGAGGACGGGACGTAGCATGACAAAGAAACAGTCTCCACTGCTCTCCGTAGCCGGTCCTGCTGATCTTTCAATTCTGAAATCGAGAAACAGATTGACACATTTTATTTTGAACTGACAAAACCTGATCAAGACAAATGAACAATAATCACGAATGCTGTGGCTGATAAGAGTTGTAAAATGATGTGCAGTGATTTACTCTCCAGGCAGGCAGAGGTACCAGGGGTTTAGACATTATTTAGAATTGCATTACTAGAATCATGGTCCAGAGACTGGTTAATGAAATTACAGCCCCAGAAATGCCAAGTAAGATTAGGGACTGGCCACCCAGAATTCACCGACGGTATGAGAGGGTCGGATGAGCAAAGTATCACACTGGAGGAGACTAGTGTTAGAAAAGACCTGGGTGTCTACATGCCCAAGCAATTAATGAATAGTATCGTTTTAACAGATTTTCAGCCATTTTTTCTGAAAAATCAAGATGTCCCCGAAAAAATTGTCCAATCATTCTGTGTAGAGGTCCTGAAGCATAATACTCTAGTGTCCTTCCAACTGAGTTTGATTGAAATCGGCCCGTGGTTAATGAAGAGTAGGCTTTTAACTGATTTCCAGAAAATTCAAGATGGCCGCTGGAAAATTTGACAAATCAAAATTCTGTATATAAGTTCTAAAACCCCTTACCCTAGTATCCTTCCAGCCAAGTCTGACTGAAATTGTCCAAGAAGTTAATGAGGAGTAGCGTTTTAAACTAGTTCCCGTCAATTTTCGGAAAATTCAAGATGGCCGTCGAGAAAAATGTGTCAATCAAAATTCCGTATACATGGTTTGAAGCATAGGGTCCTTCCCACTGAGTTTGATTGAAATCGGCCAAGTGGTTAATTAGGAGTAGGCTTTTAACTGATTTCCAGAAATTTTCAGAAAATCCAAGATGGCCGCCGAAAAAAGTGCGAAACAAAATTCTGTATACAAGTTCTGAAACCTATTAGCTTAGTGTTCTTGTCACCAAATCTGGCTGAAATTGCCCAAGCAATTAATGAAGAGTAGCGTTTTAACCGATTTTCAGCCATTTTTCGGAAAATTCAAGATAGCATCGAAGAAAATTTACCAATCAAAATTCTGCATAAGTTCTGAAGCAGACCAGTCTAGGGTACTTCCAGTCAAGTTTACTTCAAATCGGCCGAGCAGTTAATGAGGAGTAGACTTTTATCTTATTTCCTGAAATTTTCCGAAAATCCAAAATGGCCGCCGGAAAAATTGTCCAGTCAAAATTCTGTATATAAGTTCTGACGCCTACCTCCTTAGGTCCTTTCTGCCAAATTAGGTTGAAATCCGCTAAACGGTTAATGAGGAGTAATGTTTTAAAGCAAAAGTTGATGGACAGACGGACGACAGACGGTCACCATGGCATAAGCTCACTTGGGGCCATTCTGGCAAGGTGAGCTAACAATGGACCTTTCCAGTTTTAGCTATGCCTCGCCCATCTTTAGCCATGTTTCGCCCATCTTTAGCCATGCCTCGCCCATCTTTAGCCATGCATCGCCCATCTGTAGCTATGCCTCGCCCATCTTTAGCTATGCCTCGCCCATCTTTAGCTATGCCTCGCCCATCTTTAGCCATGCCTCGCCCATCTTTAGCTATGCCTCGCCAATCTTCAGCTATGCTTCGCCCATCTTTAGCCATGCCTCGCCCATCTTTAGCCATGCCTCTCGCCCATCTTTAGCCATGCCTCGCCCATCTTTAGCTATACCTCGCCCATCTTTATCTATGCTTCGCCCATCTTTAGCTATGCCTCGCCCATCTTTAGCTATGCCTCGCACATCTTTAGCCATGCCTCGCCCATCTTTAGCCATGCCTCGCCCATCTTTAGAAATGCGTCGCCCATTTTTAGCCATGTCTCGCCCATCTTTAGCCATGCCTCGCCCATCTTTAGCCATGCCTCGCCCATCTTTAGCCATGCCTCGCCCATCTTTAGCCATGCCTCGCCCATCTTTAGCCATGCCTCGCCCATCTTTAGCCATGCCTCGCCCATCTTTAGCTATACCTCGCCCATCGTTATCTATGCCTCGCCCATCTTTAGCTATGCCTCGCACATCTTTAGCCATGCCTCGCCCATCTTTAGCTATGCCTCGCCCATCTTTAGCTATGCTTCGCCCATTTTTAGCCATGTCTCGCCCATCCTTAGCCATGCCTCGCCCATCTTTAGCCATGCCTCGCCCATCTTTAGCTATGCCTCGCCCATCTTTAGCTATGCTCTAGCCACACCGCGCTCATGTTGGGATCGATGGATCTCTGAGCTTCTTTACTATCAATTCCAAGAAAGCAATACAGGTAAGCTGCTGAATATTTATGAAACTAATTTAACTGGGTGCTGTTGCTGCTCAAAATATTCAACAGCATGTTTATTAGATAGCAGACATACAATTCGTGCACTGTGTCGGACTATTACACATGTAAGACGGACTAAATCGAGCCAGTCATGACGTCATGATCATGATTATGCCGTCATCCTACATGTCACGCAGCTGATTATGACGTCATATGACGTAATATCATGGATAGACCATTACCACGTGGTATTAATTACCTTCGTTCCGTCAGAGGACGAGTATATTGTATTGGGGGTCTACAATCTATGATTGGTCGAGTTAAAATATGTGAGCTATAAATACTTGTCTTTTAATACAAGTGGTCCATGTTGTGTGGACCACGCATTACCAGGTGGTATTAGCCCTGTAATGATCAAATTTACTCATGCTAATTTCAATAGGGGATCCATTTCTAGACATGCCACGCCCGTTTCTAGCTAAGCTCCACCCCTTTTTAAGTGTGTCATGGTAACTATACAAGTAAGCTGTTGAATGATTTGAAACTAATTTGACTGGGTGCTTTAAAACGTTTGCTGCCTCAGGCCGCAACAACGCCAGGTCAAATTAGTTTCCAAATATTCAAGACGATGTTGATTAAATATTAAAGACATACAATTCGTACACTTGACGGATTATTCAATGTCCATGGCGGAGCTCGCTACGTCATTCATTACACATTTGGTGTGTGCTTTGTTCCAAAATATTAAAGAACACGGCGTCGGCGTGAGATTCCGCGCGGGCAACACGGTGTGAGATTCAGTGCGGTCAACAAGGCGTGAGATTCAGTGCGGGCAACAAGGTGTGAGATTCAGTGCGGCCAACAAACTAGACAGGTTATTTGACGCGTTGTTTTTATTACAATCATTTGTTTCGCACGATATTCGCGTCTTTTAAACACATTTACACCGACGCACGCCCATGCGCACAATTGGCTGGTTGGGATGATTGCACGCACGCACGCACGCACGCACGCACGCACGCACGCACGCACGCACGCACGCACGCACGCACGCACGCACGCACGCACGCACGCACGCTCGCTCGCACGCACACCTAGCATTTTTCTGGGGGATGGGTGGGGGTGCAGATGAATAGGTATTTGCATCTTGGCCCCCTAGCTCCTATATCAATCTAACTTGTGAATGATATAACAATTTACCTCCTTTCAGTTTGGCAAGTTGATCTTCTAATTCTGTCCGTCTGTGTTTTTCATATGACAGACCATTCTGTAATGAATGGAGTCGATCTTCTAACCGCATTCGTTTCTGTCTCTCCATAAGCAACGTTTTCTCTAGTGTGAGTCGTTTTTCCTTTTCAGTAGCCATTCGCATTGGCTGTTCTCAATACAGTCTTCTGCAACGTGTTAAATCTCGCCTCCCATTTTGCGAATTCGCCTTTTGTTAGCATATGTGCAGAAATGCATAGCGCGTAATTGGTGATAATGATCGTCAGAGAAAACCTGAGAACAGACATCATGTTGCTGATAAAATGTTAGTTAATTTACACTAGATGTACTAATGCCGAACCAACGTTATAATATGCTGGGGTGATTATTGTACAAGATGATAGGACTATATATTGCAAAAATCTAGAAATCGTTGACACAATCCATTCTGAAGTCAGAAAAAATTATAGATTGGCCAAAATGGGAATCTTGTCTAATATTTTGTGGGGCATTTGATTGAAAGTTGTTGCTGACTTAGACAGCAACGTCGTCTGTCGGTCATATCGGTCTGTTTTATAATTAGGTAAGTGTATATGCAGTAAATAATGCTAATGTGTATGCAGAGAGTATGTGTTTTGACGTTGAACATTCACGTGGCCTGTATCTGATGTATCTGCGTCCTTGATGCTGATAGATAGATTGAGTAACGTGCTGAGTATAGCGACCGCCTTGCCAAGTAAACATAGACTTGAATAGCAGGAAGCTCTGGAGCGCTGTGCATTTGAGGCCAGTCCTACTGAAGCGGTTGTTGTTGTAAAGGACAACAACTTTTATTTGTTTAGTTGTCAAGAGACATTTATAGATTTTATGTCAGTATTTCTCTATAAATGAAAGTGGCTTCCATAGAGAAACTAAAAGAATGTGTCTGTAATAAAATTAATATTGTAACGCAATACTTGATACAAGTGCCCATTGGTTTATCTGTCTCAAATATCCAGAATTTTAACTTGAAGACAAATACGAAACATCCACGTAGGAACGTGTTATGAGGGTAAGAGGAGAGGGACAGAGTGAGAGAGGGAGGACGGACGAGAGATGCATGGGGAGATGAAGGGAGAGAGACACAGCGGATGGAGTAATGGAGAGAGAGAGAGAGAGAGAGAGAGAGAGCGATCGAGAGAGAGAGAGAGAGAGAGAGGGGGGGGAGAGAGCGAGAGAGAGAGGGAGAGAGGGGTGGGGGCGGGAGGGGGGGGGGAGGAGGAGGAGTGATGAATGAATCTGTAGGTGAGGAGTGGGTGGAGTAGCAATCGTTCGAGTGTGGGGAGGCAGACTGAGAGAGAGAGAGAGAGAGAGAGAGAGAAAGAGAGAGAGAGAGAGAGAGAGAGAGAGAGAGAGAGAGAGAATAAGAGAATGAGTGGGAGAGAATGAGCGAGTGAGAGAATGAGGGCGAGAGAATGAGAGAGCGAGAGAATGAGAAAGAGAGAGTGAGAGCGATATAGTAAGAGAACGGGATGGGGGAGAGAGAAGAGAGTGTGTGTATGTGCGTGCGTGCATGTGTGTGCGTACGTGCGCTCGCCTCGGGAGAAAGGCATCGGTTGAGAAGGTGGGTGGGTGGAGTGTGGATAGGCGAAGGAGATGTACGGACAGAGGTAGACCATGATATCATTCAAGTTTCAATGTTATTTATTTCATTAATTTGTGTACATATTTAACGTCACAACAGGTAGTCTACCAAAGGCAGCGCCTATAGAGCGATGGACTACTTACACACACATAACATTCAGAACAATTGGACACCATAAATAAAAACAGCACCACTATATCACTATCATATGGCGCCTAACCTATCGACATTATGGTAGAGAAAGTTAAAAAGGTAATAATAGTAGTATAGTTTTAACATTTAGAAAACGATTGGACAACATAGATCACACACGCACGCATATATACATTATACGGTGACATAACAGTTTACACTTACGCGACATACATTTACATAGAGTGGGGAAAAGGGTGCTTATCCTTTTATTATTATTATTATTATTATTATTATTATTATTATTATTATTATTATTATTATTATTATTATTATATTATTATTATTATTATTATTATTATTATTATTATTATTATTATTATTATTATTATTATTATTATTACTGACTTACTAACTGGGTTAAAGTTAATAATATTGTTTGTTTTGGGGTGTTTTTTGGTGATTTTGATGGCTGCGTGCTACTATACCTAGCTACTGACTGGCATGGTGATCAACTTTTGGTACTTACTGAAACATTGTGTTAGTATTTACCGATGATCGTATTCTTAATGCTTTGTTTAAATGACAATTGCATTATGATTTATGTGCGTAGGTTAGTGTCGGTACTATTCCATAATTGTATTGCTTAGTATGATGGTATTTGTTGAGCTGCCTATGTTCGGTGGTAGGCTGTGTATAGGGTATTGTGTGATCTTATGCTATGAGAATGTATGTCTGGCAAATATATTTGAAAGGGATAAGGATAGGTTGCCATTGTAGTCCCTAAGAATAGTGTATAGCTGGACACTTCCAATGTCCTCAAATTTTGTTTATTTTGAAAATATCTTGCCCCTCTGCTGTTTGGGTGAATAGTTTAATAGATTGTTTTTGTGATGATGTTAGTTTTGTTAGCTTATTTTTGTGTGTTGAAAATAGAGTGCGCGACGGCGAGTACTTAGGGGTACTCGATTTGCATGTTAGCTTCCCTGCCGGTCCGCAGCGTTCTGTCCTTGAGCAAGTCACATAATTCTGCATTGCTCCTGTCGACGTAGATGTAAATAGGTACCTTGCGATGACCAGGGCCGGATTAATGTTCTTATCTATTCTTAAAAGATACATATCCTAGCTAAATTTATGACAATTTGTTAATTTATGTACACTATAACTAACTAGAACTGTTGCCGCCATTTTAGGTGGATATTTGCTGGCGATATTATTTCATTGTCTTCGTCGGTGAGCAATTGATCGTATAAAACCATTCTCGTAACGCTAATGCTGGCCATTATTCTGCTGGCTTTCAAGGTGAGCAGATGTGCATAGCATAGTTCAATACCAGTTATGAATATTTCATTTTTTTTATTTAAACATAATTTTATTGTTCAAGAGACAATATGGATTGAGTCACAAGTTGTCTCCAACTTAGTTACGACTCGCTCCGAATACTATACAATAGATTATAATAATGACGAAAATGTGCAGTTTATAAGAACTTATACCATAATGAATATAATATTTAAATGAAAATTAAAATAAAATAATTAAGATAAGATTTTGACTTGTGTTCATATATGTGTGTATATGCATGTACTTATTAAAGCGTCCTTGTGATTTTAGTAGTTAAGTAGTGTGTAGCGTTGCTGTGATCCGTGCGTGAATATGTATGTAGATGTGCACCTGTTTGCGTGTTTAAAACAATAAAGTACTTGTGATATATCTACTAAGTATTCACGTGTGTTATGCATTTGTGCGTGCCTGCATTCGTTCGTGTGCGAGCGCGTGCGTACGTGCGTACGTGCATGTGTCTGTGCGCGTGCTCAAGTCAACCTCCTCTTAAAGGTGCATATCCACACCAAAATTCTCCAAGACAATACTAAAGGAATTTAGCGCTTATAGCGGCATTAGTCGTGCGCCCAGGTGCAATGAAACGAAACAGGTCCCAAATTATTACGCGTCATAAAACATAAGTCTATATAATTTAGTCCCCAATTCAATTTCGCAACAAAAAAACAACAACTCACTATTTCATTTGAAACGAAAGCATCAGATCCCAAGACCTATCCCGCCCCACCACACCTAGATACACAGGCCATGCCTCCAAAAGCTTACCACACCAACAATTCCATCTCCAAGAATCCTGGTGCGAACATACACCTCAAAGTTTTCCTAGCTCTGATCAAATCTTTTGGTACTGCGAATATATTCATGGACATTTTGAAATATAAATATATTCTGGTTATTTTCGAGGTCAGCATCTCCGTTTAGAAGTAGATTCACTGACAGGTCGTGTGGAGCAAGAGGTCTTAGAGCATTTAAGAGCTTGTGTCTTGGATTATTGTAATGATTACATATAAAGAGGTAATGGTTGTTATCTTCTATATCTTCTATATGGTCGCAGTGTGGACAGTTTTGGTTTGCTACTCTGTTAAAGCGAAATAAATGGCCATTTAATTGGCTGCATCTGTTTCTAAGTTTAGTGTGAATTACATTTAGACGTCGTTCTCCGTAAAAGTTACTCCCAAACAAAACAGGAAGTCCTCTGATTAGTCTGAGAAAAATTTGACAACGCTGTTGCTGCCTGGGTAAGAAATAATTGTCAATAAACTTGCGCGAAATATATTCAGCAAGTCGTGCAACGTTGAGTACACTGCTAATTATTTTGAGAACAATTTGATTGAAAGTTGTTGCGTCAACGATTTTCAGCCAAATTGCTATCTTTATCTAGTGACAATTGTATTATCAGCTGATTATATTGACAACGATTTGACGAAAAGTTGTTGCTGCTATAGGTAGGAGCAGTTTTCAGTAAACCTGTTATAAATATATTTGTTGTCACTTGCACCATAGGAAATGTACATTTTAGTCGTAAGTATGGATCTTCAATTGACAAAAAAATATTACACATTTTAGTCTGAAAAATGTTCTCGATCTCATTGAAATCGTTTTACTCAAAAATATTTCCTCGCATACTACATACTGATAACCCGTATATCAATCTGCTGTCAAAGTTCTACCTTGTCCGGTGTACATTTTAGAATTAATGTTGCTGAAAGCTATTTATATTTAAGACAGCAACAGCTAACAGCAACATTATTTCCAAAATGCACACGGTATGAATTCGACAGACTCCTTAAAAATAAAAGGTTTGACATCAGAGTGATAAGGACTTAATATCATGCTATAAGTAACAATGACTAACATTTTCATGAAAATTAAAAACGTCTTGTTTCACAGTAAAATAGTTTGTTAAAGGTAGCTTTTAGTATAACTGACAAACTCACCACAATACTATTTTGCCGCATGTCAATACCCGTTGTAGATATGGGTGTGTAGATATGGGACTGTCTTGTGGGGAGGTCATGACCCCGCTGGGCATCTTATATGTACGAGGAGTAAGCCCGAGCGCAATTCTTGTTTGAATACCATGTGAGCTAAGAGACTATGTCACTGCGTATATTTAGATGCACTGATCATCGGCTAGAGCATCTTATTATTTGGATATATATTATCAGCACTGGATGACTGGCAGCAGATACGTCAGCTAGTACAGGTACAGTTTCGCCGAAACTGAATCGAGCATAAAAGATAATGGTTGGCACCAGGTTGGAATCAATCAAGGGATTAGATATAACAAACGGACGTAGTTAGGCGAGCATAAAAGATAATGGTTGGCACCAGGTTGGAATCAATCAAGTATTAGATATAACAAACGGACGTAGTTAGAGACGTAGCGGTCTGTGTTCCCACTGAAGCGTGGGACCAGATAAGCCGAGAATAACCCGGCTATGAGGAATGGTAACTCGTGTGCCGATTAACTCTAGCATTCTACAAGTTGTCGACTAATAGGCAATGAACATGACATGGACATGGTAGCG
This sequence comes from Chaetoderma sp. LZ-2023a, assembly GCA_034401795.1. Classification (NCBI taxonomy): domain Eukaryota; kingdom Metazoa; phylum Mollusca; class Caudofoveata; order Chaetodermatida; family Chaetodermatidae; genus Chaetoderma; species Chaetoderma sp. LZ-2023a. Next base: position 5,236,953 of record CM067365.1, read on the forward strand.
TCCTGTAGGCGGTAGGTACACAATCGAAAGTTATGATAAAAAACATATCATTTGTAGAGGCGTGCTAGGACACAATCGAAAGTTATTATCAAAAAATATATAAATCGAGAGGCGTGCTAATCCACCAACAAGCCTTGGTATCAAACCAGCATTTGTCATTTTGGGCATGGCATTCATCAGGAATGACATGGGAAGCCAGCTGGAATTCTAAAATAAAGTTAGGGGAACGACAGATCCCAGCACTCAAGAACCAGCCAAACCGCAGGTGCTAGGTAGAAAGCACCCTCCCGGGGAGGGAGGGTCGGGGTCTTGATTGGTCAAAATGATGTCATAATCCAATGAGAATCAGAGCAACCTCCGGCGGTGCGAAACCAAGATGGAGGGAGAATAGAACTGAGATAGTACATAAGGGGGACTTTAACTTTAATCGAGAGTTCGGTCCGCCTCGCACCTTGTGAAACTCTTGCTGAATGGTTTTAAGTAGGCAAGAGCTGGTCAAAGTGGGAAGCTTAGGAAAAATTGAATTGTAATATTTAATGCTTGTGAATAGATCGCTAGGTAACAGTAAAAGTTACCAACTTTGGAGGTTTATTGTATAGTTAGCAAGTAAAACGATCACCTTGTGATATATACAAGGCAAAGGTTTTCACATATTTGTTGTTATTCTGGAGAACACGGAAGACCACCGGGTCGAACCAATCGTTCTGAAGGGCGCAGTTAGATCAGGCCAAGGCACTAATATAATATCGTCAGGTCTCTGTACCTACGAGGCGAGCTAGTGTCCCGCTCCATCTTCATCGGTGGAACCGGTTGTCGCAGCAACCATCCGTACAAGGTTTCATCGAAGGGGGTAGAGCACACGTCATCAACAAGGGTGGACAACCCGAAATCTTCACCGTGTAGGCATTTAGTCTATTTGGGAGGGTTTATATATTTAGTTGTTGGGACAAAGGGTATGTTGCCATTTGTGGGCCTGGGACTCTCAGCCCCTCAACCCCCATGGTCAATCCGCCGCTGGCGATAACATCCTCTCTGTGGGCCATATGTGGCTGCCGGACTTGGACTCTCAACGGAACATCCACCCATCCATCAATTCATCCACCCAGCCACCCGTATATATATATATATATATATATATATATATATATATATATATATATATATATATATATTTGATCTACATAGGACCTATAGGAAGTGGTATATGGGCATATAATCAACATCTTATGTGGTCATTCGCCAGGCTACTATGATTGGATCGAAAGTGTGATCTGTTTTGATCACCCATACGGCTTAATATGATCGGCCTCATTGTCGATAAAAATGCCCAAAAATTATATATATATATTATATATAAGATATTGACTTGTGTTCATATATGTGTGTATATGCATGAAGTTTTTAAAGCGTCCTTGCGATTTTAGTAGTTAAGTAATGTGTAGCATTGTTGTGATCCGTGCGTGAATATGTATGTAGATGTACACCTGTTTGCGTGTTTAAAATAATAAAGTACTTGTGATATATCTACTAGGTATTCACGTGTGTTATGGATGTGTGCGTGCCTGCATTCGTTCGTGTGCGGGAGCGTGCGTGCGTGCGTACGTGCATGTGTGTGTGTGCGTGCTCACGTCAACCTCCTCTCTTATATATGTATTATTCGTCTTTTCGCCGATAGGTGACGTACTGACTTAACGGATCTGAACACCGTTTCAGAATCGGCTCAGTATTAACTCAATTATTAATGATTGAATAATCCGCAATCAAGCGTGCGGTAGGGGCCTTCTCCTTTTCCAGTGAATGTTATTCCGGTGTGCGCTTTTCAAACTAGCTTTCTATAAGGAAGGGGCAGGAGAACGATTAGCGCTTCTGAGTCAAAGTTATTAATTCCTTCTCACGACAATGGTTAGATCTTCGCCTACCCTTCATATGGACCTTAGCCCTTCTCGTTAAAGATTCAGAAGCTAGATGATCAGCGTTTCCAGCTGATAGTTCGAGGTGAAAGCGAATCCTTCCCCAGTTCCACAGCATGCGTAAAGGAATTTTTAGAGAGGTTGAAGCTAGGTGACCAGTCGTGTGCCTGGTAAATTTTTCTACAGTATCTAATTTGGTACTACAATGGGTCAAACTGGCCATCTGGACTGTCTTCGCCATCGAAAGAATGAAATATTATTCCTGTTTGCTTCATCAGTAAGTCTGCATTCCATTGGAAGTTGTAACTTCCACGAATCCTTTGTTACGAAACCCTCGGATAAACGTATGCAGTGTTTTGGATGCAGAACAAATATTATCATTTATGTAACATACGTTTGCTAGCCGAAGTTCACCTTGTAGATTAGCTAAGAAGGAATATTAAGAGTACTTCATCATTAGCTGTTCCTGTCTCTGTGTTGAAATCTTTCACAATCGACAGGTAAAGATTTAGCCTCATACTTCCTGTCGCTCGGGAAGTATATCCTCTTTCCGTACTAAGTGCACACATATATTTTAACAGGACTATTATAATAGGATTATTATTATCACACCAAGCGTAAGTCCGTAACCATCTATAATTAGGTTATAATATTGTAATAATTTGTGGACTTATTTAATTTGTTCAGACATCAGGTGATGCAGGTACAACTTCTAGAGATTAAATGATATTTGTAGTGGATAAAGCCATGTTCATTTTGAGAGTTATATTGCTAAACCCTGCTGCCGTCTTGACAGCAACAGATTTTAGTAATCCATTACTGTCAGAATTATCATCAGTTAGCTCTAAGATTTTAGGCCAGCACGACTTGTGATATTATATATTAATAGTCTCTGACAATGGACACAGACGTGGATTATTTATTATTCTTATCAATATTTGGGGATGCCCTAGTTAGTTTCCCCTTAGCATGTGTGCTTGTCAATATATATATATCCACGTGGCATCGGTGACCCACCGGTTCGACTTGTACCGATGTCTTGTTGAGCGGCGACCGGATGTTGATAACGGCATTCAACAACGCGCTCTAGAGCCCCACTTACGGAAATATAGGAATTATTTATTCCTGCCATTCTTCAAATTTTCAAATCTTATTTCGCCTATCTTATTTTGTTTATTCTTTGCGCGAAGCGAAACTCGTACAGGTAGCACCGCTCAGTTTAACTACTAAATACCTAAAAACGTTAAATAGAGCGCATTCTCATTGCTTCGGGGTCACTTGACCAGGATACATCATAGTGATAACCCTTCTGACTCGATCCTTGACTGATCTGTTCCCGGTGTAGCACGGTGTGGTTGTCGTCTGGCCACGTATCAGTAAGGGCGATAGTGAGAGAATTCGTGATCCGATAACCGTTTCGGCTTAGAGATGAATTCCTAATCGGAAACCTGACCCTTTTTGGCTAGCGAAACATTTTTTCTCGGGATGGAATAAAAGGGTAGCAATTATTAACGCGAATTAAACAGACTGACTGACTTTTAAAGGGGATGATTCGTTTAGATTTGTTAGCATTAGGCCTATGCCTATTGATAACATAATTATTACTTGGATATGTGACATAAATTCATGCTCGACACTTGGTAAAAGAAGTCAATATAATGTAACAAATTTATGCACAACTGTGCAGAGTCATGGATCTGACAATATATTTATAAAATTTAGTATACTGTTGTTGCACAAAATAAACTCTTCTTGAGTTCTAACTTATTCCTTTGGACATGCCATCCAGATGAATGGATATTCACTCTCAGTGACACCAATCGTTTCTGGAGTTTCCCTTTTAATCTCAAATACCGAACCTGAAGGGTGAGTGTGGCGTTTTAATTATTATTTCTTCATCCATCATTTCATTTAATTATGGTTACACAGGAGAGAAGCTTTGCTACTGGATACAAATGCACCATGGACCGGGTGCTCGGACATAAAATGGATAATGACTACGCATAGTTTAAACCCATCATCCAGGTAACGTCTCTCTGCCACCCCCACCCCCCCCCCCCCATTCTCTCACTCCTTTTTTCTCTCCGGTTATTTGTCTCTGTTATCTCGCGGTCTTTCTGTCTCTGACTCTTCCTCACATCTCTCTCTCTCTCTCACGCACGCGCGCACGCACGCGCGCACGCACGCACGCACGCACGCACGCACGCACGCACTCACACACGCACACACCTTGACCATACGCACGTACTCCCGCACACACATACGTATGCTTGCTCGTACACACGCATATACACCAGTACATATGCACGGACGACCATACGTATGCATGCACGAATGTACATACGCATGCAAGCATGCATGTACGTCCGTTCGTACACACGCACGTATGCACCCTCGTACGAACGTCCATCTGCCCATACGCACACATGACCATACGTAAGCACGCACGCACGCACGCACGCACGCACGCACGCATACATGCACGCATACATGCACGCACATACCTCCGTCCTTACGCACATATGTCTGCCCGTCCATCTGCCCATACGTACGTATGTCCATCCATACGCATGCCCCTACGTTAAAGTTATTTTTAATTGTACCATATTCCACTTATGTTTACACCTTTTTGCACTCAGATTTGTATATACATATTTAGAATCTTTTATGGATAGAGTCTGCGGACCGGGAGAGGATTATCTTCGGGAATTGACCCTGGAATGACTGGTTAGGTTATCTAGCAAGTAATTTGATGGTTATAAGTCTGTGGCTGGTCTTCTCTCGGTCTCCAAATGCAACACGATCAAGGTGTCGGTGGGGCTTAGCAAGAGCTGGGTGGGGTATAGCTAAAAATGGAACGATCCTTTAGCCCACTGCTGTATGAAATGTATGTCTTTACTACTTAATAAATAGTATGTAGAATAATTTTAAACTAGATTGACTGGGAGTCGTTGGTGCCATAAGCAGTAACATCGTCCAGTCAAGTTACTTTCAAAATAGTCAACAGCTTACCCATATAGTTTTCTGGAAATTGCTTAGCACACATATTACCGAAATAAAAAATTGGCATTATCGCTAACACAGTTTCTACAAAATTGAAGTAACGCCCACCCCCCCCCCCCCCCCCCCACCCCGCCCACCCCGCCCACCCCTCACCCCGGCTCACTATAACATTCCAATACATTCCTACTCAGGGCAAAAAACCCATAATGACTCGAGTAGGCATAAACGAGCTTACCATTCACCCGATGGCAATATTGGCAACAGTTGGGCTAGTTGAACTACACGTTTCTCTATTCGCTAACACAGCCACACCACACCCCGACCATTGCTATGAATAACAAACATATAGTCTGCTCAGACCAGTTGACCGTATTAAACGTTATCGATTTTCTTATACAGATATTTAATTTGGAATGGGTCATTAGCCAGGCGTGTCAGCCATTGGTGTAACTCTAGTGGCTGCGTCAAAATTATAACTCTGGGAAAAGGCGAAAGTTATGTTTGAAAGGCATCTTAACTCTCATATGTTAAAACCATATTGTTAAAACAGCTGCCGACAAAGAAAACATGGAAAACTAATTTTCTTTAATGAAACAACGTTTTTTTATTACATCATTCTCGGTTGAAGCGCTATAAGCCTATAATCTAATAATTTATGGGCTAAGCTCTTGACGATTCGATCATTTTTTGTTAACGCGAGCAATTAATCTATAATTGAAATCGTGGACACGCCGTGCACACGATGATCCAGAAACAGCCACAACGAGGAAATAATAGGGGCTGGACTGTAACGCCATTATTTGTCTTACAAAAAACATTTAAAGTAATTTCTTAGTGCACTGTAAGATCTTTCAGCTACATAATAATATACACAATATTTACCTATTGAATGTCAACTTGCAGACCAAGAAGCTGTCTTTAAAAGTTTACCGCTGAAATGACGGACTCGCTTATCTACCAGTTAACGAAAACTTATCACAAATTTAGTAGCTGTTATGCATGCCCTTAGACGCTTTGTTATTATGCGTTATTATTTGTTATTAGACGCTTTGTTATTATATGAACGGGCGTGCATGCGTATGGCCGGGCATACGTACGGGCGTGCGTGCATATGGACATACATGCGTTCGTGTGTTTGTGTGTGCGTGCGTGTGTGCATGCGTGCGTGCATACGTAGGTGTGTGCGTGCATGCATATGGACGGGCGTACGTATGGGCGTGTGTGCGTACATACGTGCGTATGTAAATGTGTGCGTGTGCAAGTGCATACGGTCAGCATGTGCGGTTGTGTGAGCGCGTGTGCGTGCGTGCATGCGTGCGTGTGTGCGTGAGAGAGAGAACGAGAGAGAGAACGAGAGAGAGAGAGAGAAAGAGAGAGAGAGAGAGAGAGAGAGAGAGAGAGAGAGAGAGAGAGAGAGAGACGATAGGTAGATGAAGTATGCGGAAGTTTGACTGATTTCTGAACTCCCTGACTAGCAATTTCCGGAAAACTATAAGTGTAAGCTGTTGAATATTTTGAAACTAATTTGACTGGACGATGTTACTTCTTATGGCGGAAACAATGCGCAGTCAATTTACTTTCAAAGTATTTTGCATACTGTTTATTAAATAGTAAAGCCATAAAATTCGCACAACTTGACGGTCTATTAATTGATTATAATGGAATAACCGATTGCACGCTGTGTGCTAATAGACATTTCGATGTTAAGCTATGCACCGCCCATCTCTCGTTATGTTCCACGCACACTTTGATTGTGTTTGAGATCGATAGATCTCTGAACTCACTGTTTAGCAACTTCGACAAAACTATAAGTGTAAGCTGTTGAATATTTTTTAAACTTATTTGACTGGGCGATGTTACTGATTTTGGCAACAATATTAATTGAAAAAATCTGAAAGAATCATCGCCTATAACCCATCCAACCACTGACTAACCACCTGTCCTTACGCGATACATAGACGCTTGTACATTGTCATGGCTAAAAAGTGCCGAGGTTCAGGCGTTTAATGATCACTCCATTAGACTAGCAGAGTCGTCACCACAATTGTCCTTACGCGATAGATTGACCATTTAGAATTAATCTACCATGATCGAATGAGTTCCCAAAGTCAGATAAAGGACGAGTCCAGACATGAATCCTGTCAATAAGCATTGCAATATGCATTAACCCATGTCAATCATCACGCTAATTACCCTTAAGCTCACTTCATCAGATGCCAAGAGTCACGTGATTTAGCGAAGGGTTGGGACTTCTTGATTGAACAAGTTCCCAGGATAAGACGAGTCCAGACGTGTAGCCTGTCAATCATCCTTACGCTATGCATTAACCCTTGTCCACCATTACGCTACTTACCCGTAAGCTCGGCTCATTGGATACCAGGAGACACCTGATTTAACGAGGGGCGGGCTTCGTGATTGAGTGAGTTCTCAGGATAAGATGAGCCCAGACATGTACCCTGTCAATCATCCTTACGCTATGCATTAACCCGTGTCAATCAGTACGCTAATCACCATTAATCTCACCACATTGGATGACAGGAGTCACACGATTTAATGAGGGGGTGGTCTTATGGTCACCCTCTACATCTAACATCCAATCAGAATGGTGGAAAGCTGGACGCTTTTTTCAAAGGAAAAACGTGTCTTAATAACAAAGGAGAGAACAAAGGAAAGAGCGGAAGCAAAGGTGTGAAAAGTGGCCTGCTTACCCCGCCTCTATTCATCTTCCCCTTCTTTTCACCACTAACATAGAGTTTTCCGCTAGCTATGGTCAAGAATGGTCATGTTCTTTTTGTAGTGTTACTTCATTATTCCTTCGCTCCGTTAGGTGATCCATTGGACTCTCCCAATCTATTCGCCCTGTTCAATGGATAGATTGACGTGCTCTACGTCCTAAAAGTCCACCAACGGGCAATTTCCACGAATCTATACCTGAACCTGACGGACGAGACTCGAACTGATTTATATCGTTGCAAAATATTTCTTCATTATTTTAGGAACAATAATCTAAAAATGTACTCTTACTCATTCCACTTAGCGTGCCATTGTGACATTATACTGGTGTCCCAAAGAAGGGATTTGAGATCGCCTAATTGTCTTATATTACGTCACTGTCAGTGCAAAGGAACCATTGTATTCTACTAGCCTAATCACTGTGTGAAACTCGGTAGACAGTGGTTCTCAATTGTTTCCCCTCATCATGGTTAAATGGGGCCTAATTAGGTTGGATAATTCCTGTTATGTCTGGTGGTACCCGTCGGAAGTTGTATGTGCTTTGTACGAAACAGACAGTCTCCAGAGGTGTTTGTCTTAACCCCATAGTTGTCCCATCCAGAATGGACCTCCTGTAGACGTGTCATATCGTTGTCACTAAGGTATCTTAACTATTGTAATGTTTTGTACCTTTCGTTGGTCAAGTATCTCAGTTTACTAAAGTATCTCAGTTATTCAAGTATCTCAGTTACTCAAGTAGCTCAGTTACTCACGTTTCTCAATTACTCAAGTTTCTCAGTTATTCAAGTATCTCAGTTACTCAAGTTTCTCAGTTACTCAAGTATCTCAGTTACTCAAGTATCTCAGTTACTCAAGTATCTCAGTTACTCAAGTTCCTCAGTTATTCAAGTATCTCAGTTACTCAAGTTTCTCAGTTACTCAAGTATCTCAGTTACTCAAGTATCTCAGTTACTCAAGTATCTCAGTTACTCAAGTTTCTCAGTTATTCAAGTTTCTCAGTTATTTAAGTATCTCAGGATCTCAAGTATCTCAGTTACTCAAGTATCTCAGTTACTCAAGTTTCGCAGTTACTCAAGTGTCTCAGTTACTCAAGTATCTCAGTTACTCAAGTATCTCAGTTACTCAAGTTTCTCAGTTACTCAAGTATCTCAGTTACTCAAGTATCTCAGTTACTCAAGTAGCTCAGTTACTCAAGTATCTCAGTTACTCTAGTTTCTCAGTTACTCAAGTTTCTCAGTTACTCAATTATCTTTTAGCGCGTTAGATAATTCGCTTTGTGATATTCTTCCTCTTCCCTTTCCAATGGAAGTGCATAAATACGTAGTTTAGAGATATAAATACATTGCGCGAACACCCCGTAGAAACGTTCGAAAAACTTTTGACCGTTAAAGCCTGGCTATTCGCATCTACGGAATGCCGCAGAGCATCTGCTGTTGATCCGTCTTTGTTAGAACATTATTCTAATCATCATGAACAACTGGAAAAGTCGAGTTCTATTAGATGGAATCAAATAACAACCTACTTGTTGAACTTCTAGTAATATCCTTGATAAATGAGCTCCCCTGGTTATCCACCGGAAACTCATACGCCTTAAGACTTATTTTAGGATGAGCAATGTAGCTTGTCATCTACACATTTAAGTAATTGTTCACAGTCTTGCCCAATAATGTATATGTCCATCTCCATGCTTGATATTATATTATTGTTTGCTTGCAGTAGCATTACCTTCGGTATGCAGTAAGCATCATCTACGTAAATAAATGGTTGCGGCCAAACTCCGCTTCTGTTATATTGCTTAACCTTGTGTTCACTTTCATCATTTCGATAGCATGGATACGTTCTTTGAATCCTCAAATTCTGAGTGAAGTTATCGCTTCGGCACACCTGCACTTCATTACTTATGCTACTTACGCTATGCCCAAAGGGAGGGCGACCACAGCATGGCCTCGGACGTCACGGTGGATATAGACGTTAGGGCGGTAAATCCAAATCTAGGCCCACGGGAACGAAGTCGTTCCATCGACCCATTACGCTGTCGACTAAATTGGCTAGTAGCCGAGCCAGCTACACCGCATAGGCCTTTGGACGATTGCGAGGCATCCGCGCCATGTGGCCAAAGCGTGATGCATGCTGGGGGGTGGGGTGGACGTGATGGCGGCACGCTACACTAAACTGCCCATTGTTGAGTCACGTTGATCTATAGTGTATTCACACAACATCATTATGCAGAAAGATTTTGATCTAGCACTTGTGCTGGGCAGGCTAGTGCAAAATGTGTGAGTCACAGCGGGGATGTGGCATTTGACTCTAAATAACTGCAGCCATCCCGAGACAACGGTTTCAAACTTCGCCCGCCCACGGCATGGACATTATCACGTCACCAAATTATTTCAACTAGTAGAGTGCTAGACAGTATAAAAATAATTTAAACCGAACATTTTCTCAAGTATTTGAAGCAACTCCGCATCAACAACGCCAGACAGCCTGGTGGCGTCTGAGGAAATTCAATGATATCGGTATTAGTATCAGTGGAACAAACCAACCATTGATCTGTTTCAATAGAAAACGTAGTTGTAGAAGTTAGTTTCTAGTGAAGAGTGTTTACTTGGGGAGAACATTTCTCTTCTGTAAACAATACTTACCGAGTTACTGACTGGTCCTTCGTGCTTGGCGAGGAGGTGGGGTGGGGTGTGGGGTTGGGTAGTGGTGGGGTGGGTGGTGGGGGACGTCCAGCAAGACAGTGCTGAAATACAGGAAGGAAATTAGAACTGTCTCACATTTTTAAGGTCCATAGAAAATCTGCATCCGCAACATTTATTCACAACTTACATTAGTTCCAGATGGAAGTTACTTTGTTGCTTCTGCAACATCAGCAGTTAGAGGCTGCGCGAACGTCCATGTCTGCAACAGATCCTGTCATCTTTATCGTCTCATGCTAATTCCTGCTTATGATCGACTGCCGTTCCTCTAGCATCGGCTATCAAGATTGGGTACTTCTTCAGCTAGTGTGAGCTTGAAATAGTGACCAGAGCCAGTAGTGTGTTCTCCATGCATTTTCCGCAGTCGGCTAGAAATCTGTTTTGCGTCATCATGACAAAAGATCGTGAGACCTCCTCTCAAATTGGATGTGCATACATTTGCGTATGTAATGGATGTCAGATGTCACACTCCGGTGTTTGGCCCGTAGGCGGCAATGCCTGATCCATTCTGCATACCCTTTACTGAGGAGAAGTTAAACATTTGACCAGGACTTGCTGGTGTTCCAAAGCTGTTCTTTATCATCGTTAATCGTCATGTGTTCGTCAATACATGGCGCGCCGCTGATTTGAGGACGAAGATTCAGTGGGACTGTGAACAACTATTACCTCCTCCCCACACCACCCACCCCGCCCCAGCGTGCATCTCGGACATATTTGAATTTGCAAAAATAGAATTCTCTTGATCTGCAAAAGGACATTTCTCACTGCCAGAAGCGCGTTTTGGCCGATATAACGGTTACACCGACTGACTGTGAAGTCATGCTTCATTGTCCTGCCTTCGCAGACCAGTTGTATACTTAGTCTGGCTCAAATACCTTTCGAATACAGGGCTCTCAAAGTGATAATTGGTAGACATGCCAACTGACAGTTTTGTGTGGCGACATCCGAACCCAAGAGACAGCCGGGCTGCCCATACTCCATAAGAGCAACAAACTGGTTATGCCTTGGTGGTTGGAGCAGTGTACAATATATATTAGAGTAAGTATGTAATTGTATTAGTTTATGGCGTGTTCTGAGATTAGCAACTTTAACTTATATTAAGTTGTCTGTATTAAATATTGTTATATGTCACGATAGCTCAACATTTGCTTTTCTCAGAAACGTTTTGTTTGGGGGGGGGGGGGGAACCTCCTTGTTATCCAAAAACGCATAGGTCATACCTGCTGTCTTCTCCGCTTCCATTAAATAAGTTGTTAGGAGTTGTCCGGAATCGGTCAATCTTCACTGGACTGGATCTCCACGCTACGTGTATTAGAAATGTTAATTGGCTATTCGTGATCCCGGAAATGAATACCTATGTTACAAGTCTTACTTACACAAATGACTTTACTATTATTATTTTATTATTGCTTTTTATCGTATTGCATTGGAATAAATTGTCGATGGACTTCGTAACTATCTTTTCTTCAATAAATTATATTGCTATCTTGTTAGTCCCCATTATGTTGCCTTTGTACCTCTCGACATGATGGTTACCCCTCCGGAAGATCTGAGTCAGACGAAGAGGGGATTTTCTACTTCCCCTTTCACCCCTTAAACTACCTCTGATTCGCCCAATGTCGGGGCGTTCGAAGCAGTTCTTCGTACGTAGTTGTGATAAACCCTTTGGGGGGCGAATGCATGCTCGACCTCACGGTAACTAAGAGGCTCTGACGTCTCAATACGTAGATGGCAAAGATTTGTAACCGACCAAGTCTAGCCCTTCCTTAGGAGACCCTGAGACCGCCACTTTCTAGCGCCGAGCGTCGCAGGGCAAGTCGGGGTGGACACATCGCCGGCGGCATCATAGTTGAATGAAGAGGTGGCCCACGCTGGGCGCACTGCAATCTAAATAGGTATCAAGGGCGTCTGTGCAATCAGACATGGCTTCTATGTCCGCAATGTAAGCATCTCGTTCAATATTCAAAGATCTGTTTCAACGAGGAAGTGAGTATCACGTCTATGGTCAGGATTACGTCACGTGTACTCAGAGCAGAGTGTGGCATTTCTATATACCAGATGCATAAGCAATGGGAGAGAGAGAGTGAGAGAGAGAGAGAGAGGTGGGGGGGGGGAGAAAGAGAGTGGGAGAGAGAGATGGACGGACGGACGGGCGGGTGGGCAGTTAGGCGGACGGACGGGCGGACGGACGGAGATAGCAAATCAGAGGGAGGGGAGAGAGGGAGAGGAAAGAGGGAGATAGAGGGTGGGGGGCGGGGATGGAGGGAGAGAGGAAGGATGGAGGGGTGCGGTAGGGGTGGGGATGGTTGTAGTGAATGAGAGATACCGAGAGCGAGAGTTGGAGCGAGAGATGGAGGGATGGACGGATCGACCGACGAACATCCGACAGGACGGCTATACGGACGAACGGGTAAGGACTAAGCGGTGAGAGAGCGAGTGGACGCGGTGCGTGAGAGTTGGACGAGGAGACAACGGCTATGTTTACTTGAATTATAAGACCGTAAACATGGCTGTGGCTAAATCATGCAGGAAAACAGGATATTATTATCTTGGACATCCAACCTGATCAAACATGTTTCCCTAATTCGGTGTGAAAAGCGCAGTTGGCAGCGAATAAAATTCACAACATATTCCAGAATACACATCTATCGGCGGTCTAAAAGCAATAAGTAAACACATCATTGACGTCACGCGCAGTGTTCAACTCCTGGAAATAAGCTAACCTTTTCCAGAAAACCACCTGCTTTGTAGAAGCCAATATAATGTGGGCCTTAATAGCGATGAACGTATAGCCCAATCTGTTTCTATGAACTATGTTCTTATGACAAAACGTTTAATTTCTCATTGCAGCTTACCGGTTAAAGTGGGCCACGTGCCCTCATAAACTGCAGGCTGGTGCTTCCTAATGTGGTCGCCTAAGAGTGGTTTGTATTGTAATCTTACGTTCAGCTGCGCGGAGAATTCACCGTGGATAATGTCATTATTGCTCTTACGTGACGCCATATAATGTGCTTATCACCAAACGCAAATCGTGTCAGGTTTTAATGACCGAGATTACGTTAAATAAGCTATTACACTTTGTAATTCTGATAATCACCGTCATAAAGCAGATTAGTGGGCTAGTACTGGGCCAATGCATGACCAATATGGCTCGCTATTGCCCGGCACCGGCCCAATACCCTGCATGGTTTATCACGACAGTAATACACTTATTATCTAATTGGCCATTATTCTTTGCATTCATGTCGCAAAAAGATCTCTGTTAGAGAGCAGGAAGTGTTGACTATAAAAGTAAGAAAACATACTTTTTAAAGTGGTGTTTACACTAAAGGGCTAATCCGAAGTAAGTCCGACCATTTGAAAAAATTATTTTGCTTGTCATAGCTCGCGTAAGAGTGAACGCTTACAACTGAACTTATTCGAATTAGCTCCCCTGTGTGAACATGTTATATTCGCTGTATGTGTGTATATAGGACGCACTTGTCGCAGGGGCGTAGGATGCACTTGTCGCAGGGGCGTAGGATGTACTTGTCGCAGGGGCGTAGACACCCGGTGTGGGGTGGGGAATATATGTAGTCTATTTCCACAATACACAATTGTTAAAAAATTTACTAACTAGCATATTTCTGTTTTGTTTTGTAAACGTGCTAGCGTGAATAGCGGGATCCGTTTCTAGATATGCCACGCCCATTTCTATCCAAGCTCCGCTCACTTCCACGTCTATTAGAATCGATTTGAAGCTTTGAAAACTGAATTCAGAGAACTTAAATCTCGAGGTAACTATCGTAGCCTACATGTTGGATATTTTGAAACTAATTTGACTGTGAACTTTGGCATCAACAGACCCGAGATAAGATAGCTTCAAAGTGTTCAACATAATGTTTATTAAATTAGACATAATTTACAAATGCTATACAATGTGTACACCTTAATGATTGATCTTTCAATGTTCATGACGGAGCATGGTACACTGATTATGAGCTCAGCTAATAAATGACGTATTTTATTGTGACTTCGATAGGATTTCTCCATAGTAATAATACCTGGGTCATCATCCTGGCAATTCTCACGTGCATAGCTTCGACCATTCTACAGTATAAGCATTTTACACATTACGATATACAATGCTGGCCATAGCAATGTAACGTTAATGCGAATACATAAAATATTCGTAGCGCTTTGAACCACATCACTAAATCGGTTCGGATTTAATGAATAGTATGTTGAACACTTTGAAACTAATTTGACTGCGATCTGTTGCTGCCTACTGCCTATGCAGCAACAGCTTCCATTCCTAGGCAGCAACAGCTCGCGTTCTAATTATTTTCAAGATATTCAACATATAACGTATATATGATTGTCTTAAAATTCCAAAGATCATAATTCAGGATTCAAAGGTTCTCGTAAAAATTAAATGAAATAGAACAGCATTGTCTCATTGAATTTAAGGTCACACACTTAAAACAACAAACATTGGACACAATCTTTTACTGATAATGGGTTTCCCCGGCACTAAGTACGGCATGGCCTTTCTTATTATCGTAATTCTTACAGCTAAGTTGTCAGTGTATACTAGCACTTAAATCGGTGAACAGGCTTACGACTATACAAATGTCCTGCTCTTTATCCAATTATAAATACATTGTAGGTGGATGGTCGCTTGACTCGATAGATTACTTAGAATATTCGAAACCTCTTTTAGAAGATGATATCTAAGCTTAACATTCAGCAGTAAAAGTAATACAATTATTCCCATTTCAATACACGTCCACCCAACAATGGCTGCAAAGGAAAGAGAGGAAAGGCGCTATGGAGTGTCAGAAATGTAAAAGTGGATCTGATCAGCAAGTAAGACTGACTGATAGATACGCCCCTTTACATACACACAGACATACCTGTTTATCAGATAAAATAAATACTTACCGGTTCTAAGGAGTAAATGGCAATACAATAGTCTGACGATTGATGATGATTGGAACGAGATATGTCTGTTACAGAGCTAGTTCCAATGTCGGTAGAGCTACAGAGAAGGAACCACAAGATGCTTCTCAGTTCTCAGTTGGATTCATTTATGTGGTGTCGGATAGCTATAAGTGATTGAACTCGGGTTTGGATACATTTATGAAGATGTTTGCAGCCTTGAGCTGTTCCGCAACTTTGAAAGTAATGCGTGAAGAGGATCTTTTCCCTTGTCGATAAAGTCAACATCATCCGCATACGCCCTCGCTAAATGCATACATATCATTGTGGTTGTAGGTTGTGGAGTCTTTTCGAACTTATGGTAGTGCTTCGGCAAGGTGTTTCCATTTCGACAATCGTTATAATTGCACGCACATACACACGTGCGTACACACACGCACGCGATTACGTTGCCCGAGGATCTATTCTTTCGAGGCGAGGCCATACAGACCCGTGAAGCACTGACTCACACAAGCTAAACATGATTTGAAACAATTAGTGAAAGAACGGTTCTCTTTCTGCTGATAACTATTGGAGGGATCTGATCTGTCGCCCAAGCATATGACATCAAATACGTCACTTATTAGCCTACGTCATAGTCAACATGGCGTAGCCTACGTCATAGTCAACATGGCGTGGCCTACGTCATAGTCAACATGGTGTAGCCTACGTCATAGTCAACATGGCGTAGCCTAAGTCATAGTCAACATGGCGTAGCCTACATCATAGTCAACATAGCGTAGCCTACGTAATAGTAAACATGGCGTAGCTCCATCGCGATGATCGAAAGCTCACTCACGAAAGCAAAGGACGTGTATGTCAGTGATAACAAAATCATAAATTTACAATTTTATAAACATTCTGCTGAGTCTGTTGTATATTTCCAACCCAATTTGCCTGCGAACAGTTAGTGGTAATAAACTGTGTTTCAAAATAGTCATCAACTTACCTTACGATTAACTACTTTGAGACTTAATACTGGGAAATTCAGAATTCAAAGCACATAAATCGCTTCAGTCACACCTAGAAAATTGGCGGAGTTTAGCTATAAGTGGACCTGACATAACTAGAAATGGTTCCCTCCATAGGCCATAACAACTGCCATCTGAGTTTTGATCTCTGATAAACCACTACTCTGGCCATCAATCATGGCGTGATGTCAACGAGCGTAAGCCTCTGGTCTTCACTCGACTTATCCAACTGAAG
Source organism: Chaetoderma sp. LZ-2023a (assembly GCA_034401795.1). Classification (NCBI taxonomy): domain Eukaryota; kingdom Metazoa; phylum Mollusca; class Caudofoveata; order Chaetodermatida; family Chaetodermatidae; genus Chaetoderma; species Chaetoderma sp. LZ-2023a. Next base: position 5,253,463 of record CM067365.1, read on the forward strand.
ATTACTAAAAACAAATGATATGTATGTAGGCCTATTAAGCCTTTAACCGTCTAATTTGTTCATGAAAATGGCCATTTCCCCCCGAAAATATCCATTTGCAGACCAAGAGATAATTTTTCGAATATTTACCACTGGAATGACTGGCTTGGTTATCGAATCAGTCATTCCAGTGGAAAAATTTCAAACATAGTCTTCTCTTGGTCTGCAAATCGGCAATGCTCAAGACGATTGCAGAAGTATGTGTTCGCTGTATATATACCTCTCTCACGTCAACAGCGCCTCAAATCCGTCAAATAGTGATTCTTAAATTAAATCTTTGCTCGGTGAATGTCTACTCCCATCTTCTTCTTTTCGATCGCTGGTATCACACTTGGAGAGCCGTTCTCAAGATGAAATCTGTGGTTATCTGCAGTTCTTCCACAGGCCCATACAGCTTTTCAAGAAAAGAGGTTGACAAAGGCCAGATCTCTTCTCTCAGCAGCTGATACGTATTGCGATATTGAAGTGGTCTGTTCTGCTTCTCCACAAGGACAAGCGGGCGATGTCGTAAGGTGGAACCGCCTGTACATGTGTTGGTTTAGTCTGTTGTGTCCAGTTCTGATACGAAAAATGGTCACTTGCTCTGGCCTCGAGAGATGATGGTAGGCATCTTCTGATTGAGGTGTTCTATAGAGTGACTTCATCTCTGTATGGGTAACCATGTTTTCTGTCTGATTCTTTTCTGCACCAACCTTTGCCATCTTGTCTGCTTCCTCATTTCCTTGGACTCCACAGTGTGAGGGGATCCACTGCAGTGCTATCCGAAAGCATTTGATGGTTTGTAGTGCTTCTTCAAGTTGTGGCAGCTTAACTTGTGTGATAGCCTCAAGGACTGAGAGGGCATCAGATAAAAAGCCAATCTGTGCAATAGGGTCTGCTGTTCTGCTGATGGTGTTAGCTGCATGAATCAGTGCTTCGACTTCAGCTCTGTAGTTTGTGCAGTGTTTGCCCGTCGGTATTGCAGCTGACTCATGTTGTCCGTTTGGATCCTGTATTTGCAGTCCGGTACCTCCGCTCCTAATTGCATCTTTGGCTGATCCATCTGTGTAGATCCTTATCCATGTCTCCTGAGGGTACATTTCTTCCAGCATGGCTAGGGTCAGGGCCTTCTTGCTCACATCACTGTGTTCATCTTTGGTTGTGAGATGAGGTACTGTGGTGCGAATAGCTATGCTCCCTAGTTTGTTTTCCCAGGGTGGAGGATCAAGGGTGTGGTTTGGGTCTTCTATTTGTGCTGGCAACATTTCTTGGTGTTTCCTTTGAAGTGCTTTTGTCTCTTTCACAAAACTTGATCTTTTAAGTCTTCCTGATGACAGCTGTGCTTGCCTGATCTTCATTCGGTGGTTGTTGAACGATTTGAACTTTGCAGCTTGGATCAGTGCTTTGCATTCCCTTCCTTTGCTAAATGGGGGGGGGGGGATGCCTGCTGTCTGCTCCATTTTTTCTATTGGTGTTGATCTCATTCCACCAGTGATGATGCGCAGTGCCTGGTTTTGTACTCTGTCGAGGTTCTGTTGATGAGATTTAGCTGCTGTCATCCATGAGCTGGATCCATACTCAAGCTGATAGGATGGTAGCTCAGAACGTTCGTCTTGTTCTTCCCTTTTTCAGAATAGGAGTCATTCTGGATTCCTTCCAGCACTGAGGAACCTCTCCATTGGTCCAACTGAGATTAAAGATGTCTAGCAACTTGCGGAGAGATGCATTACCAAGGTGTTGGATCATTTCATTCGTAATGCCATCTGGCCAGGGAGATCTCTTCTTCTTCTTCAATTGGCGGATAGCCTTCCTCAGTTCTGCTAAACTAATGTCAACTTTCATTGCATCGTGAGTGTTGGTGTCTGTTATTTCCTTTTGCTCTTTTTAACCTCTTTTTGACGGATTCTTGGTATAGAAATGTTGCTTTCTTTTGCATATGCCTTCGCAAAGGCATCTGCAGCCATCTTTCCTGTCAGTGTTTGTCCATCTTCTTCAAGCGTAATGTTCTCTCCCCCGACACCCTCATCATTCAGTGCTTTAGTCAGTCTCCATAGCTTTGTGGTGTCTCTCTCTAAATTAAACCCTGCCATCTTTTCCCTCCAGCTTCTTCTTTTGGCCTCCAGCTTGGTCTTTAGATACCTGGCTTTAGTTTGTTGTAGCGTGAAGTGGTTTTCATGAAGGGATTACCCTCTGTATCTTCTCTGGCCTTGTCTAGTTTATCATGTGCTGCTTGCAGGTCTGTTGTCCAGTAGAGGCGGTAGTTTTTCCTGAACCCTCGAGGAATCGCTTCATCGGCAGCCTTGAGGATACTTGAATTAAATTCCTTGACCACATTGTTGATGTTTCTCCCTTCTACTGCCATATTTTGGGTAAGCTCATTGGAACGAATGCCGAACAGACTCAAATTTGCCTTTTTTGTAGTTCCACCTTGGATGTTGAGGTGAATTTGTCGAAATACTTCCAGAAAGAGAGAGGAGGACTGGGTGGTGGTCGCTTCCTCCTAACTGCGATCCGACCACTCTACTGATGTTTCTGTGAATGTCTTCTGTACAAAATGCCAAGTCCGGCGTTGTTGTCGAGTGCCATCGGCGCGAGTAGAAGATAGGCTGATCGGTGGGATCGTTGACAAGTAAAAGGTGCTTTTCATCTTGCCATGCTTCAATGTCTTCTCGTTTATAAAGTGTTCTGTATCCCCAGCTCTGGGACTGGCTATTAAAGTCTCCCACAATGAGGAAGTGGCAGTCCGGGACCTGGATTGTGTCAAGTGAGAGATTATTGTCATTAGGGCAGTAATAATTGACAATGTCAATCACAGAGTTGCTGGTTGTTACCTTGATCTTGATATATTCTGCCTCTTCCATAAAGGTTTTGATCTGGCTGGCGTTCACGCTGTTTCGGACCAAGGTGATCACCCCGCCTTTCTTTCTTCATCTTCGATCACACCGGAAAATCTGGTAACCTCTGATCTTAAATGGTTTTCCTTCTTGCAGGTGTGTCTCTTGGATGCAGCAGATATCAATGTTGTTTTCGTACAGGAACTGTTCGAGCTCTGATTTCTTGTTGGTAACCCCTTCTGCGTTCCAGTGCATGATGTTGATACTGGGGTTCTCTTTGGGTTTGGTCTTCTCTTTCGGTTGGCCAGTAGCTCTCCATCCTCGTCCCTGGCTCCACAAGACGGGTTGATGGGACCTCCATTAGCTGAGGGTGGGATCCTTCGAGGCGTGGAGCCCGGCGCTGCACCTGCCTGGCGGATCCTAACAGGGCGAGCACCATTTCGGTTGATTCGATCTCCAAGTATCATTTCATTAGCGTTGTGCATAATGCTCTGGTTAGCCCCTCCAAATGTCTGGATTAACACCCAGTGGGTTACACCCCTGCGCCACCTTGAGGCCGAGCATATAGTCTTAAACAGGGGGTCTACTCCCATGATAACGCAGCTAACTGGGCCGATGCTGGGCGCCGGTACCGGTAGGGTATCGGCCCAGCATCGACCCATTAAGCTGTGTTATCTGGGTATCAGGAAAAGAGAAACATATTCATGTAAATTTAGTACTGGAATTCTCAAAATCGCTTTTTGTTGGTATACGTGCGTTCTCTCCATGCCATCTGAAAAAGAGATTTCTAATACATTTAATAGTTCATTATATTTCGAAAAGACTAACTGCCCAATCAAACTTTAAGTAACATCTACTCAGAATAGAAAATCAAGACGCTCAGATTTTTGGATAACTTACAGCGAGAGCGTGTTCAGAAAATCAATTGCCGTGTTCAACTGATTTGAAGACTGAACAAGATTTGTTGCTGACTACGATACATTGGTTCATCCATAATTCATCAATGGCGAACGTAACATTTCATGTTGTACTTCTTCTGGGTGTGAGTCTGCTGTTTGTGGCCCTATCATCAGCTGCACCATATGGTAAGACGATTCATATAGTCGGCTAACAGGCCTTTAATTCATTACACGCAGACCTCCCAACTATTACCAACTAAACGAGAGGGGTTTCGTGAGGGCTTTGAGAGTCAATATGCTAAGAAAGGTAACAAGTTTTATGAGAGGATTTGAGAGGAGGGAAGTTTTTTTGCAGAAATCATGAAAATACGTGACATTCAATTTAAAGGAAATTCTTTAAATCTTGAAACATTTACGTATTTTGGTGAATCATAAAGCAGATATAACATTTTTGAATAGTCCGAGTCCGCTCTGACACAGAACCGGCCCTAAAATTTGGTGCTGGATAGGCTGACGGTTTTGGATAACCCGGCACGACGGACTGTCCATATATCTGACATAAAGTTGGATCAGCGTCAAAGCAAACTCCGACAATTTGTTACCAGGAATTCTCCCAAAACTTTTTAGAGATAGCTGCAGAAAGGTGTGAGAGTTAAGAGGTCTGGTACCAACCATTTCAGTGCTACTCGTTAGAAAGCTTTCAAACAAGTAAAGAAACGTAAGTACACGTGATCTGTGATAACTAAATAGTGGGTCTCAAACGAATTTCCATTTTGTATCAGATTTATTACACGAGTTTAGTAAGATTTTAGTAAGAATGAGCTATAGCTAGTCAAAATAAGATCTTACTAAACAAGTGCGACATACGATACCATTTATGCAACAATTCTGACCATTTTCTGGGGGTTTCATTGTATTTTGCTGCTAAGAGGTCTGACGTATATAGAGAGGATCTGGAACGAGGTCCCAATTGAGCGTTCCAGTTTATCAATCCATCAAATGACGTCATAATCAACTACGTGGCATATATGATGACGTCATATTCATTACTCATCTCGATTTATACTTTCTTAAACCCATAATAGTCCTTCAGGTTGTATGAAGTGTATGTCTTTCCTACTTAATAAGCAGGCTGTTGAATATTTTGAAACTAATTTAACTGGCCGATGTTGCTGCCATATTTCAAAATGTGTAAGAGTTTACCTGTATAGTGTTCTGGAAATTGATCGCTCAATCCAAACAAGAGCGAAACTTAGCTAGAGATGAGCGGGACATAGTTAAACCTGGAACGGTCCATAAAGTTCTCGTGTCTCATTAAATATAGATACCTTTTTCACAAGATATGAGATGCCTGCTGATTTCTATTCAATTTACCCAGCCTGCTATGTTACCCGGCATGCAATTCCTTGACTCCATAATCGTTGTAAATATTGAACGCCATATTCGTTTAGTCTATTGTCTGTATAGGCCAGGATTTCTCAAACAAAACCAACTCGCCTGCACGTGCACATAGTCATGTGTCTCCCACCCCCACTGAATGCGTAAGCATGTACGTAGGGCGTATGCGAAAAATTTGTTGATCACCATCTCCCGATCGGGGGATCGAACCGCCATTCTGCAACTCCGCATAGCATCAGCAACCAGGCATCTTTCCACTGGACCACCGCACCAAGACTAAAAGTCAAGGATTGGCCGACCAGCTTTCACATGTCTGATATACTGACACACTGACGATTCATATGGGACTATCTGTGGATGCACCTGCCACGATTCAATCCTAGGCTTTTTATGACTATTGTGCTCTGACTCCAGCACGGCTCTGGCAGTATATGTATTTTATTTTATTGACGCACTGGCAACGTGCGGCTTCAATTTCTATGTGCTAACCAGCCGACAGTCATGCACCCATTAGTTTAATTTGTTGATCACCATCTCCCGGTCGGGGCGATCGAACCACCATACTGCAACTCTGCATGGCATCAGCAACCGGACATCTTTCACCTGGACCACCGCACCAAGTCTAATAGTCAAGGTTTGGCCGACCAGCTTTCACATGTCTGATATACTGACACACTGACGATTCATATGGGACTATCTGTGGATGCACCTGCCACGATTCAATCCTAGGCTTTTTACGCCTATTGTACTTTGACTCCAGCACGGCTCTGGCAGTATATGTATTTTATTTAATTGACGTACTGGCAACGTGCGGCTTCAATTTCAATGTGCTAACCAGCCGACAGTCATGCACCCATTAGTTTAATTTGTTGATCACCATCTCCCGGTCGGGGCGATCGAACTGCCATACTGCAACTCTGCATGGCATCAGCAACCAGACATCTTTCACCCGGACCACCGCGCCAAGATAGAATCTTGGGTTAGCAGACATGCTTTCACATGTCCGATATACTAACACTGTGAGCCATCATAGAGCTGCAATCAGTCCTTCTTCACTTTTGCCACTGTGGCTTGTCTTCAACCGAAATCCTTAGCTTCCTCAGCTCCATTCTTGAATTGAGTGTACTGATTCTTGCTTTCTTGAGGTCACCTCGTAGCACGCTTAGCAGATTTATGCAATGTCGTCCTCTCCTAGCTTTTTATTTGCTGGCTTCGAGTATGGCGAATTCGAAGGATCTCTGTGCTGGTGCCCCTTCTTGTATCCTTAGCACATGGCCAAACATGAGCCATCTTTGCTGTGCGACTTTACACACAGCAGCGACGTATTGCACATCTTGCTGCTGGTGTTTTAATTGGTGTTAGCAATGGCCTGGGGTATCCTTAGAACGGGTGCAAGGGCTCATCATCGTGGTCAGTAAACTATTCATTGAATCATTCTCGGATCTCATTGGCTTTTCCCTGCTCAGTCCTGAAAATGTGTCCGTCAGAGTAGTGCACAGTGAGTGGTGGTGTTTACCCAGTAAATCTCAGGGCTCTAGCTGCCCGTAACATTTTGTGACAGTCATCCCTGGCAGTGATTTCATCTGCATGGGAGTCTGCTTCTTGAACAGCAAGATCTTTTAATCATTCGATAATCTGGCACAGAATGTTATTGCGCTCCCGGCGCAGTTTGGTGCGGTCTTCACTTTGGCCTCTTTGATGTTGCACTCAGATCACGTACATTTCACGTAGCTATGGTAAGCTGTAAGGGTGATCGCGTCGTCCGAGGATGTCGAGCGCAGTTTCTTGTTTGAAGAAGGTTAGACATAATGCCTCTATATGCGGATGTCAGCCCGCAATCCTTGATGACTTAGTTTCCAAACAAAGTTGGTACTTACGGAGGGTGTTGAAGTGTCATTTCTCCCCCAAATAAGACCAGTAGCTTCTGAGATATCTAAAGATCCAGCAGTTGATCTAGTCCGGATCCAAGCGTTTCCAACGAATGTCTAGAAGTCCTCTTTTAGGATCTAAGGCCACGTGTAGTGATAGAATTTGAATAAAATAAGATCAATAGTTTTAGATACTGCTCCGCACGTATGATCAGCTAGAAATCTAATAATTAAGCATAAGTACAGTGTGTTAAACCTGATTTCAATTCTGATTAGTCATTAACTGATAAGCGTTATTGACTTCAACCCGAGGCTGCATAGTCCGGATTTAATCAATGATCACTGTAATCAAAACTAAGGGCTGAGCCGGCCGATTAGATAATCATGACGTACCAGATACAAGAAGAGAAATAGTGTCACCGATGACCAAACCAAAGATCAGAGAGCAGCGGCACCTCATTAGTCAGATTGCATTTGCATGACTTCTTAGGACAGTTGAATGGTTATGCTGCTGCTGCAGCTGCTGCTGCTGCTGCAGCTGTTGCTGCTGCTGCTGCTGACGATGCTGCTGCTGATGATGATGATGGTGGTGGTGGTGGTGGTGGTGGTGGTGGTGGTGGTGGTGGTGGTGGTGGTGGTGGTGGTGGTGGTGGTGATGATGATGATGATGATGATGATGTACTGAGTTCCTTGGCTGCAGCCGTTTAAACATTTTACACATTACAATCAGTCCGTCCGCTACTTTAACCACTGTTTCTTATGCCCAGTCAGAGTCCTTAACTCAGAGGCCATCAGTTCGCAGTATACCCAGTAATGCCGCCTTAAAATCCGTATATAGCAGGTTTAACAGATTCGTGCAGTAACGTCCTCTGTGATTTTTGTATGTGTTGTCTCCAAGTACAACACTTGTCAAGGCGTTCACGGTGTGAAAGTATAGTCGAATTTACAGAACCGGCCAGACATGGATCATCTTTGCAGGGCCACTTCTACTGACAGTAGAACCGCAGTGTGTATAATGCATCATTCGAGAGACTGTGTCCGGTCGTCGATATTAGCTGATAGTTCGAAGGCGTTTGTCGTAGCAGGCGCTAATCCTATATATAGCTGCCTTTTGGAGCTGCCCAGGTGTTACAGATCTACAGCAACATACACCAGCTGTGTCATGCAAGCGAGATGCAGGTTTGAAATCCGTGACACGGTGATCCACAGTTTTCAAAAAGACTCGTAAGGTATGTTTCCAGTGATCTAACAGTCAGCAATGTCGAAAGAGCTGCACGTGAGTGAGACGAGGATTTTGTTCTATTTACAATGCCTTTTGGTGTTGACTTCGCGTGTCACTGATAGTTCTACATGGGTAAACGCATGAAGAGACACGTATTCTTGAGCTGTCCTGCAGCTATGGGGAGAAGATTATCTAGAGACCGCCTTGATAAAGACCTCCATGTCGTCTGCGCACTAATCGGAGTTCCAGTGGCGATACTTGTGTCTTGAAGAGAGAGGGAGAGGGAGATCATCTCCATGTTGAGGGCTACACTCCAGGCTCCAGTTCAACTGTCACTCTGTTTTTGGACGTGAAACAAAGTTTCATTGGACACGAGCTTCAAGATACCATTGTTTAGATTGTTAGCTACAGGCGAACTAGTCGCTTCTGTGGCTTGGACAAGGGTGCGTTAGCCAACATCGTCGATGAGGAGATATTGCACGATAGCAACGTTTATTATCTCTGTGATTGGTGTGGAGGTGCTATTACGTGCATTCTTAAACAATTCATTGCTGAACCTGTCAGGGCCGGACGCACGTCCATCTTTCAGTGAGTTAAGTGCCTTCTCCACCTCAGTTGATTCAATTGGTATTTGTAGTCGCCTGATATCTCCTACAAAATGTTATAATAGCTCACAATTTGCGTCCGCGAATTGGTTCTTAATACTGGTTTGTCCATGTGAAGTTGCACTCCGTGCTATGCACATAAAACAAAGGTGGTGAGCATTCAAATCCCAGACCAGACAGGTCCTAGGCAGCGAAGATAGCATCTTAGCTCTGGCTTACTTCGCAAGTACCAACTTAGTTGGGAACAATCTTGGACCTAATGTCATCAACTGACAGCAGCAGTCAGTGACAATTCGCGTTGCGCATTATATGAATGCACGTTATTTAGATATTACTATGGCTGGTTGGTTATTTGTTTGATCGTAGATGCCTCACTTCAGTGGGAGCACTGCTTGATTTCCATTTCTTGAACTCCAGAAATTATTCTCGAAATCGATTTAACTATATGACCCATGCAAAGTTATTTACAGGAAACATCTGCGAAGTCAGATTGAATGCATCATACCATTTTGCAAAGTTTACATAGTATATGCACGCCTAGAGTACTGCATAAAATCTCGCCGCCACTTTATCCTACATATTTTATGCTAATGATCTGTGGCTCTGATGTACGGTGCACAATTTTGGCCTCTACTATATTACAATATATTGTGCATATTTATATCTGATATATCGCTATATCGTGGGTCCTGATTGCAGATGGCGGCAAAAGTCTAGGTTGCTTACGCAAGGTCTGGATATATACACACACTACGCTATTACGCTTGAAATTTCGATGCACACATTCCTGGGTTCAAATGATCAATGTTTAGCTCACTATTCAGCATCCATCAATCGATACAATGGTGAGTACGGATCAGTCAACAGACTAGTCACTGTTTCTGGGATTCAATGACCAGTCAGTGACAATAACATGTGTGACCCATACGATATTAGGTGAATATTTTGAAATTAATTTGACCAGTACCAACAGCGTCCTCTCAGATTGGATTCAAAGTTGCCCTATTCAATAATTTCACAGTGTGTTTGCTTCTAAATTGAAATAATGGAAATTCAGGGTTTCGAGGTTGAAGATACAAATCAAAACGACCACCTCCACCACCACCACCACCACCACCACCACCACCACCACCACCACCACCACCACCACCACCACCACCACCATTTCTTGCTTAGCATCTAGATATCAAACATTGCATCGACAGATGAATCAAGGGGGCGATTGTTTTCTGAAGCCACACTTCATTGAGTCTCCATGTAATTACCCTCTGCACTGGAATTGGACGTTCCATACTGCATATCTAACTCACTCAATTTACTCGGAAGCAAAGTCTTGCTTGTCCCGCCTTTTATTCAGCGAACAAAGTGATCATGTATGGCCCAATCGTCAGTATGTTGTGACTGCCGATAAATACATACTATTGCAGTACAACTAGTAGTGTGTTCACCCGCGCGAACAGATATAGAACATGCTTGAATAAGTACATGGCATGGCTACGAGGGGACTACGGTAGCACCAGGGATTCGGAGAGGTACCAACAGGATACAATTGAGTGAGATAGAAACCTGCCCATATGCCGAAGATGGATCCCAGTGGGGGTATTATCGTGGGTGCTGATGAGCCAATAAACACCATCCACCGAGAAGAGTGGACAATACAGCCGTATGCATGTGCCGATAGTGCCAGCAGTACTGAGAGGATGACGAGGTGAAATTCAAGATGGCATACTTCTGAAAGTCCTTGACTGCAGAGAAAGTGATTATCAGCGGTTGTTAAAGAGGTATATGTGCTCACATAAAAACTGCTAAGTTTTTCCAGGCTCTTTAAGCCGAACCTGACGATAACGCACTGGCCGATCCAATAAGTAATAGGGCAACACGCACGGCTTGGATGAGGTAAACGGTTAAACGTTAATGTATTATTAACGTTAAACGCATTTAGCCCTTCTAGTCGGACGCTGCAATTTAATGGTGACACCATAATACCCTTCGGGATAATAATAGTTTGGTAATAATATCGAATAAAGGAACAGTGTATTAAGGAAGTGTATGCGTGAGAATTTATAAGCCGAAAATAATAAGCATATTTTATAACGTTACAGTAACACTATTGATGATAAATCTCGGGGTCTGGAGTTGTTGAGCATTGCTCTTATATTGAAAGAAGGGCATTGCTGCAATAGGCAGTATAATCTTCTAATCAAAATAATTCTTGAACATTCAACAGAATGGTTCCCAGGTATATTTAATGAATATTTACGTCGTCTTGGAAGATAGCAGACACGCTGACAAGAATTGTCCATGGCAATGCATCAAATGTTAGCTTTTCCATCATAACTGAAAAATCTTATGGTGATGCTGAGCCGGCTATTGGGTGCATAGCTCAAAACTGCATCTGTGCGTAAATTCCCTACTGAATGATACAGTTCTTTCAAAGATGACAGCCAGAGCCAGTGAAATGGTAAGGTATTTAACCATAGCAGATGAACAAATAATGCCCTTGAAGCTAGGTAAGAGGAAATGAATGAGCTTAAGCGCAGATTGATTCATGCAAAACGAGCTGGAACAGCACACTCAATATGGTTTGCGCTGCACTGAGTGATTGCAGTGTACGTAGAACTAACCACTCACACAGTGATTGTAGCGTACGTAGCACTAACCTCCCACACAGTGATTCTAGTGTACGTAGCACTAATCACTCACACAGAGATTGTAGTGTACGTAGCACTAATCACTCACACAGTGCTTGTACTGTACGTAGCACTAACCACTCACACAGTGATTGTAGTGTACGTAGCACTAACCACTCACACAGTGATTGTAGTGTACTTAGCACTAATCACTCACACAGTGATTGTACTGTACGTAGCACTAACCACTCACACAGTGATTGTAGTGTACGTAGCACTAACCACTCACACAGTGATTGCAGTGTACGTAACACTAACCACTCACACAGTGATTCTAGTGTACTTAGCACTAACTACTCACACAGTGATTGTACTGTACGTAGCACTAACCACTCACACATGTGGTCCTAAATCGAGTCAATGGGCCTTTCTAGTTTAATCCATCCATCATATGACGTCATAATCAACTACGTGACGTGTAGGCTGACGCCATAATTACTACGTCATGAATAACTCGATTTATTCCATCGGTAACGCTAACAGTCCGATACGTTGCATGAATTGTATGGCTTTACTATTTAATAAACATGCTGTTGAATATATTGTAACTAAGTTGATTATGCAGCAGCAGCACCCAGTCAAATTAGTTTCAAAATATTCAACAGGTTACCTTATAGTTTTCCGGAAATTGATAGTCATGTTTTGCCCTGTAGGCGGGGCTTAGAATACACCTTCCGTATCCTCTGCGTGTCGTAAGAGGCGACTAAAGGAGGTAAGGGTGAGGTAACCCTGACAGAAACCTCGAGTGCTGAAGACGGAGGTTCCAGGCCGCACGGCGCACTCTAATAAACCATGGATCCACGCACTTAACGCTTATGATCATGTCGATAGTCACTTACAGAACTGGCGGTATGATCAGCGAACGAAAAGAAGAAAGAAGATAGTCATGTAGATCATGGATCGATCGATGCCAACCCGGGCGAGGTGTGGGTGGAGCTTCGCTAGAGATGGGAAGGCATAGTTAAAACTGTGAAGGTACATTATGAACATAGGTAGTAGTATAATGCGTTGATGGAAATGCTTTGTTTAAAAGACGCCACATCTCTTGCAAAACAAATGCCTATAATAAAATACAGTTATTTATAGGCCTACTTGATCATATCCTCCTCTTCTCCGTCAGTGGAGTGCCGCCTTCTAACATTTGGCAATAATCACGGAGTAAACAATATGCACCATTTCCTATATGGAATCTCATGTCAAGCTGTTTAATATTTTGAAATCAATTTAACTATATACTGTTGCTGCCAACAGTTTAAAGTAATTTAACAAGTTACCGTTGCTTCATTAGGCAGCAACAACTTACAGTGAAGTTACTTTCAAATTTTCAGCAATGCTACATTGCTGTGAATTTATTATATATGTAAATAATATATTTATCAGAGAAATTCCCAGTTACGTAGACATAAATGTATTTTTCGTTTAGACCTTTAGTATTCTGAGATCTATTTACAATATTAAACGTGTACACGTGAACGTACCTAGTCCTACTTTGTACATCAGCATGCGATTATACTTCATCATACGTTAGTGCTTGCTACCCCGAGACTATCGAGTACGGAAGCGTAGCCTCCGGCTTCGAGAGGTTACAGTTCTTGTTCGCATGGCGGTATTCAGGTACTATCAACTTATGGTCTGTCACATAAACTAACTTGTTTGATTTATAGCGACCTTCGGAACGGAGCATGTTACATTAAGTTTTGGGCATTTGAAATATGTGACCGAGAAATTATAAAAGTTATGCAGTGCAGTGATTGCCATTATGCCAGGTACAGATATATACAGTCCTAGAGGATGAAATGTAGTCAATGTAGTATCTAATAGAGTACAGAGCTAAGAAGAATTGACTGATCTGAGCAGTCATTCATGTATATGACCTCAGAACCAAGTACGTCATGTGTTGGCTGAAGTCACAATACATAATGACGTCTAGTTCCATCAAGAACATTGAAATATCCATCAAATATATAAATTATACGTCTCTGATGGATTTACGATTTAGTAATCATTCTGGCGATCGTTTTGAAGCTAATTTAATAGACAGAAAGAGTCCCCAGTCAGAATAGGTTCAAAATATTCAAGAACCTATCTATATAGTTACCTTGAAATCGGGCTTCTGCAAATTCAGGGTTCAAAGTATAAAAATCACATCGTGGCAGAGCTTATGTAGAAGTAGAAATGGGCACGAAATAGCTAGAAATGGATCCATATATTGCATTTGCAGGAGCTATGTGAAAAATGTCTGGAACAAAGAATGCGGTGGCTGACAAAGTGTAAGACTTTGAAGAAAAGGTTATATTCTGTATACCACATGATTAATGGACTTCAATTTGGAAAGCTGTTATTTGTCTGGAGATGACACACGGCCTCATCCGTTATTTTAAATGTATCTCGGCATATCACTCTGCATTAGCGTTCTGTTAGTAATCTCTATTTGCTCAGATAATGGACCCGAAGATTCCTTAATAATTGATGAGCATCATAATATATGGACCGCCCTGTACCAGCATCTTATAAATTCTCCACCAAATTTCGTCTTGTTCTTTGTTTCTTCCAAATGTATCTACACTCGGTTCCAATTTCTATTTCGAAATATGGGTTTCTCTCAGAATTGCTAAGCTACATGCTGAGTAGAATACATGAAATGAATGTGTTCATTATGGCTTGGCTGAGGTCCTGATGCTAACTCAGAACATTCCTTCTACCAATAAATATGATTACACTTAAGGTACTTTCTATGTATCTTATTATTGAGTGGACTGCTATGGAATAAAACCACAACATCGCCATTCCAATGACAACATTGCTAATATTGTCTTATTTATTGCATTTTATTCCGCTAGATAGTAAGTGAATTGTTTCCATTATATCTGTTTGCTTCAGACAGGCGAAGAATTTGATGATAAATCTAACCAGGAATAGTTCAGAAGCTAATCAAATTAACTATATTGGTCGGCACTCGTAAAATACACAGGGCAGTCTGGAAATTGATTGGCAGTAAATAAACTTAAACATACCGCAATGACGCAGTGGCGCAACCTTCTTGAACATGCTTGACGTTTTCTGATATTGACATTCCATTATTGTACGCCTTTCACGGTGGACACGCTCTATATACACATATACATACACTGCATCTTGTAGGGCATAAAATTTGGCTTACTATGCATATTACCAACTTTGATTACATAATGTATGACGTCATAATCAACTATCTGACGCGTAGGATGCCGGCATAATCAAGGATGTAATGGATGGCGTAGATAAGCCTGTTGCGAACGATATTTGAAGACGGACTAAGGGTTGTCGTAGGATTTGTATGTCTTTACTATTTAATAAACAGTATGTTGAATATTTTGAAACCAATTTGATTGGCTACTGCAACACCACTCAGTCAACTGTGTACCCACTTGTGTGCGCACAAACTAAGCCTGACGCGAACGCTTAATTGAAGACGGACTAAGGGTTGTCGTAGGATTTGTATGTCTTTACTATTTAATAAACAGTACGTTGAATATTTTGAAACCAATTTGATTGGCTACTGCAACACCATTCAGTCAAATGTGTAGTACCCACTTGCGTGCGCACGTGCACGCAGGGTGAGTAAGTTACTTGCAGGCGGACGTCACAATCAAAAATGCATTACAAAAGCTGACGTACCTAGCGCCGTCGTGAACATTTGTAGTCCCCCGTCACATGCACAAATAATGTGTTATGGCCGTGTTCCCACTGTAGTGGAGTGGCTTATGGGAATGATTGTGACCTGCTGGAACAAAGCATAAAATTTGACACAGATGTACTTGAGGGAAATACGAAACTTTTTGGCTGGGCTGCCAAATTTTAAAGGTCAAGGTCACGCAGAGATCAAGCTCAAATTTCAAATTATGTGTTTTTTCACATTTTCCCAATGGAATGACCGTGACACACTGTAATAAAGCACAAAATTTGGCACAGACGTACTAGAGGACAATACAAACATTTTTAGAGTGGGCTGCCAAAGTCTAAACATCAAGGTCACGCAGAGATCAAGATCAACTGTCAAATTATGTGTTTTTTTCGCATTTTCCCAATGGAATGACCGTGACACACTGTAATAAAGCACCAAATTTGGCACAGATGTACTAGAGGACAATACAAACATTTGTAGAGTGGGCTGCCAAGGTCTAAACATCAAAGTCAGAGAGAGCTCAAGGTCAAAGGTCAAATTATGCGTTTTTTCCATATTTTCTCAATGGAATGACCGTGACACACTATAACAAAGCACCACATTTAGCACAGATGTATTAGAGGACAATACAAACATTTTTAGAGTGGCCTGCCAAAGTCTAAATGTCAAAGTCATGCAGAGGTCAAGGTTAAAGGTGAAATTATGTGGGACTTTTTATATTTCTTCCCAGGGAATGTGTATAACATGCTGCAAAAAGCACAGGTTTTGACACATATATACCACAGTACAATGCATAACTTTACAGATGGGTCTGCTAAGTTTTAATGGTCAGGGTTACGTCTAGGGACAAGGTCAAAGATCAAATTGTGTGTTGTTTTCATATTTTACATAGAATTACTATGGCATGCTGTATCAAAGCCAGCCTTTTGTACTGATGCACCTTAGTCAGTGCTGTTCCTGGGTTTATTGTTCAAAAGGATAATTTGAAGTCTTGGCCCCTCCCATTATAAATAAATGTGGGAAATGTTAATTTAAATGGTACATTTGTATTCTGAGGTTGGAAAATGTGCACAACACGGTTTAGCATAATGCAAATCTTTCTAGAGGGGTTGCTAAACTAAGGTCAATGTCAAAATGTAAAATTGTGGTAGGGTCTTATTTCCAAAATAGAAACATAAACGTGCTCTCTAAACCAACAGTTTTATGTTCAGTTGTGTAATTCCAATCATGCGAATTAGACTGAGACTACATGCGTGGTTTCAAAGTCAGTCGATCGAAGTGAAATTGTCTCACAACTGCCATGACAAAGGCACAATGTTGTGCATGCGAAACCTGCATTCCTGCACTTGCAATTCTTTGAACAACTAGGCGTCGCCTTGCATACACACTTGCTTAATTCTCTGTAGCTAACAGCGGCAACCGGTAGAGTTGTCCACAATTGGCACCACCCAGTGTCTCCTTTGGTCCACCCAAAGCCTTCAGGAGTAGGTGCAGATATCTTTGGATTCAAACTTCCTCTCCAAATACTGGCTTGGTATAAACATCGATTAACATGTTGGAGCAGTGCATTTTGAGTGGGAGGAAGCCTCTCCATCATCTTCACTCTCCTTGTGAATAGCTCCTGTCGAAGATCATTCACATCAACATGTGGAGTAGTGCTGTCATACATGATACAGGTACATCTTTCTATTATTCTGAATACCTGAGATGTAATGTCTAGTGGAACAAATGCAGACAGTGGTGTGATGATGAATGCTTCTGTGGCAGTGGGATATGCTTTCCATGTCTTCCAAACAGATTTCTTGGCGTTACCGCTAGACTGTGATGTTGTATCAGAACCAGAGAAGGCATGGAAAAATGGTAGAGTACGGGCTTTGTCCTCACCAAGTTCCTGGCAAATTGAATTAACATCATAATATCGGTACTGTTTTCCGGTACCAAAGCCAACCCATAGCTGCATATCTGGATGACACTGTATAAGATCATGGAAAACTCCAACCAGAATCACAATCACATCAATATCCACGGTTCAAATGAGGACAGAAGTTGCGCCCTCTTTAAGAGCATCAATTCAAATGGAGGCATATTATACTATCTGCCTCTTCGTGATCACTCTCTCCCATTGTGATATCGGAGTGGTTTGACTGCACTGTCGGGCCAGAGGTAATACATACCTGTTTGTTATGTGGATATTCATGATTCACTACATCTTCTGTCAGCAGAGCAAATAGCTCTTCCTTGTTTCTAGGATCCTGAAGGAAACCAGCAAAGTAAGGTGGTAACTTACCATTGCGGGACACCTTTCTCCGAACCCCTTTACCTAGTTTTTCTCTAGTTGTTGTTTTCAGGCTGTCACAGTTATAAGTGTCCCAAACTATGTCAATTCTGGAACAGTTTGTAAGTTGTCTCTCTGTCTATGGGATGAAAACGTTGTCACTATGTTCACCGAAAGTGGATGCACTTTCCTGTGGCAAGGCATGCACAATGGCAGCACCATCAAATACTTTGGCATCAAAGTGAGATGGTGTTTCTGCTTGGACAGCTGGATCAATGTAATGCAGTAACTCTGCTGTGTTGCTTGGTAGACGGAGTCTTCCATGTAGATACAATGCTGGTGGCCATGGGTGATATTCATGTGTGAAGAATTCATCCAGCTTTGTGCTGCGGACTTGTGCAGCGATGAATAGCTGACTGAATAGATTGCAATCATTTTTTGTTTCTTGGAATTGTTGTTTTGCCTTTGAGTTCCCGATAGTGTCGTGAGGACGCTTAAAGAGTGGAAGATGATTCTTTTTTATGACCCTATGGATTGATTCTTTCCTTTCAAAAAGCACATCCTTGGCATAGTTTGAATATTATTCATTACCCAATGTCTCCATCGTGTGCAATGCCTGCACAACTGTGCCATCCATACAATCGTGTGTGTCCAGAGTTATGAGTTCATTTGATTTATCCATAAATGGGTTACCCATTGCCAATATGGTGTTGCACATATTGTTAACCTGATTCTGGAATGTTTCTTGTGTTGAATGCCCCAGTTCATGGCTGGTGGATGGTTGATCAGTCACGTGATACAGTTCATCAAACTCTGTGAGGATCATGGCCTGTTCAGGTCCTGCTATCATCCATCGTTTTAGAGCAGCAGGATTTTCAGTCAGGCCAATGGCACCACCGGATCCTTTCACTCTTTCATTATGTTGTCCATGTGCTTGGTCGAGAGGCATGCTCGAGAACTTTCGCTTAACCTTCGTGAACATCCACTTAGCCTCAAACTCATTTCGTATTTCTTGTGGGAGAGCCTTCATATCTCTGATGTGAACTGGTAGCCATCTGGCATAATTTGTGTGGTCAAGCACAAAGAACCATGGTGATAGTGCTTCAAGCACTTGTATATATAGGGCAAAGTTTCTTTCTCTGTGCAATCGAACAAAAACCAGCACCAACAGTTCAAGATGCACGACTTTATCCCAGAACTCAAAGGTTGGGCTATTACGTATCATTTCAACTTTCCAATCTCAAAAGGCACATCTCCAGGATTGCACATTGTGTTGAAAGCATCATGTTGTAATTTTGCAAGAGCCATGACAGTTACTTGATGCGCATGCCGTGTCCTAGTGAGGTGCGCCACCTTGATGAAGGAGTCTGCAGTTCCGGCAGTGGCAACACCAGCTTCACTCAGTGGTACACACCACCTTGATCCCTCCAAGAGGTTTGCTACTAACCTCCACAATGCCATCTCTGTGTGTAGACCACCTATTAAGACTATATATCTAGATTCACCTATGGTTTGTGGCCAATTCCACTGTGCATACTTTGCCAGAGCGTCAATTGGTTGATCACCAACCAGCACTGGTATTTGCCCAGGGTTTCGTTTTTGGATGACAAGTTTAACCATTTCCATCCCATGTTTAACCATGGCCATCGTAGCTGCTTTCTCATAGAACAGAGGCAACAGAACACTTACCCCAGGTGGATCTGGGCTATCTGGCTGACGATCAGCATGATGAGCAGCCCATGCAATGAAGTCATCTTTCTCAAGTTTGTCGTTATCTAGCAGTGGCATTCTCTGTCCTAACCAGTGGTTCTCTTGTTCACCTGCTGCATTTAACATGTCAGGGGTGTCATCTACAACATGTGCCTCTGGAACAGTTAAAAGATTGGTGTTGCATGCTACAGCTGGAACTATGTGGTAGCTGTCCGGGAGGGAAGGGATTTGGTGCACACTGGGGGTGGAACTGTGATGTGTGGTCTAGATATTCCAGGATTAGACTGTGTAGGGAGCTGGACCAAGCTAATACCAGTTCCATGAAACGATCCTTCAGCAACAGCAACATAAGCCTGTTCTTTAACCGGGTTTTGTTTATTGATTTTGAAGCCCTAATGATGTAAACCGATTTTCATCCATTTTATGCAAGTCTGCTAATTTGAATATAAAAAACCGTATTCCAAACTGGTTTCAATGAATGATACAAATTCAGCAAATACCCTCGACTCGGCCATTTCTGCTCAGTAAGCGTTAATGGGACTGATTGGACGCTTTGTATACTTCTGTAATCGATTTCTAAACATATTCATACAATGCTTGTGATATTTTGCATCAATGGCAACCAAATCAACAGGCATTAAATGTAACTTTCTGAAACCTAAGTTTTTCATAAAGTCCTCATATGATTGTAGACCTTTACCGTCTTGTCGGGATGCGGGACATTTTAATATGTCATCGTCCGTTCAACATATTATGCAATTTGTCCAGTCCATTCTGTCGGGAAGGTCTAATATATAAGGTTCAAACAGTCTATTGTATTGCTAGCGCAGAATTTAGTCACCAGCAACTAACAGGCCAAAATTCCCATCAATTTATACAACTGTATAAGACATGATAACGGACGACAATGAGAGAATTGTAATCTAAGCGATAACGCGTTTTCATTCTAAATTGAATAACAGTTTATAAAATTACCCCCGGGCCGTGCATTATTATAAAAATCAAATGAATACCGATACTATTGTATGCTTATAGATCTCGCAATTGATGTTTCAATTAAACTACGCCAATTTTGTGTTTTAATGTGATTCCATGGCAATCTTAAAAGTGTCCGTAGATCGTTCTTATGTGGAATGACTGCATTAATGTTTTGCTATTTATTTTAATTGCTTGTTTAAAAGTTTTTATTCTATTAGAATTTCACAGCCGTTATGAATTTGTCTATGTCATGCTGTGCTCTACACTGTGGTTTATTTTCAGACACTTGTTCTTGTCAAACTATAGATAGCTATGCATATCAATAAACACATTTTAAAATTTTATATTGCCCCAATGTGCATCTGTACCGAGTTTTAGTGGTATGTTACAGCATATTGCGACCATTCCATGAAAAAAATCTGTAACCTCCACACAGTTTGACCTTTGACCATGACTGTATTGTAACCTTGACTTTCAATATTTGGCAACTACCTCTAATTTTTTTTATATTATACTAAAATACTATACTATGCCAAAATGATGCTTTATTACGCCATCTCACAGCCATTCCCTGGTAAAAGATTAAAAAATTCCACATAATTTTATGTTTGACCTTGACCCCCAGCATGACTTTGACCTTTACAAATTGGCATCCCTCTCTAAGAGTGTTTCTTACTATCCTAAAGTACTTCTGTGCCATGATTGGTGCTTGTTACATAATATCACAGTCATTCCCTGGGAAAATATGAAAACCCCATAATTTGACCATTTACCTTGACCTCAGCGTGACATTGACCTTTAAAATTTGGCAGCCACCTCTAAAAG
>CM067365.1:5276223-5318723 GCA_034401795.1 Chaetoderma sp. LZ-2023a
CGCATGACACGTGTGTTCACCCTGCAATCTCAGCGGGACCCACAATACACCACCCAAACAAGCTTGAGAACACCGTTGCTTTAACAAAGTCTTCACCATATTTTTGTAATCGTGGTATAATGTTCAATCATAGCACGTCGAACAACAACGACGATGACGACGACGACGACGACGACGACGACGACGACGACGACTGCGACGACTACGACAGCAACAACAACAACAACAACAACAACAACAACAACAACAACAACAACAACAACAACAACAACAACAACAATGCTACGTTTACATCTGAATCCAATTGGGATAAAATTACTGTACGTTATTACAAAGAAAATGATCGCAATATTAAGAATAATTACAATAGAACTACAGGCGAGAGTGACAATTATTACAATATTAATTACTGTAACAGCACTACTGATACGACAACTACTGTTGCTAGAGCTTATGCCGATACTACTGTTAATGCCAATGATGCTGCTACTGCCACTACCACGGCACGGCTACGGCTACGGCTACGGCTACTGCTATCACTACCGTTAACGATGCTGCTACTGTTACTGTTACTAATACTATTACTGCTAATACTGCTACTACTGCTACCGTTACTGCCGAGGCTACTACAATCCCTAGTATTAGGGATACAATAACTACTGGTAATGTTAATAATGCGACTGCTAGGGATAATAACAACAACAACAACAACACCACCGCCACCGCGGCAACTGGCATGGCCACTGTCACTACCATCGCCACCACCACTACCACCACCACCACCACCACAACCAACAACAACAACGACCGTAACGTCGCCAGCAGCGGCAACGACGACAATGACGACGACGGCGACACCGACGACGACAACACTGAATTTAATGTAGGGTTTCTCAACGTGTGTGGCTTGAAAAATAAATTAAAGTACCCGGAAATGGATGAGTTTATAAGACAGTTTGATATTGTAGGAATAGCTGAAACCAATCTAGACGACCTAGATACAGTGAGAATAGATAATTATACAGTGATTACAAAAAACCGCATAAACGCCCGACGTAAATCTGGGGGAATTGCTTTACTAATTAACAATACGATATCTAAACACATTCAACAACTGGACACAGATAGTGAATATGTCCTCTGGGCATCGATATCTAAGACATACACAAACCTAAATAGCGAGATAATAATTGGCTGCGTCTACATTCCACCGGAATATTCAGACTATTCAACTATAGAGGCTTTTGGAGAACTGGAGCGTGACATTATTAAATTCTCAAACGGAAGTAAATTATTCCTACTAATAGGCGATCTAAATGCGAAAACCGGCATACTAGATGACTTTCTACACAGCGACGAAACGTTGCTACATTTTGTAGGCACCGATCCAAATGATATAGAAGGAAGCACGCAATTTGATGCACCAAAACGCATATCGCAGGACAAAAATCGTCCTAATAATTATGGTCATAGACTACTTGACCTATGTAAATACAACAGCTTCTTCATACTCAATGGTAGAGCAGGTACAGACGCAAACTTAGGTAAATTAACATCGAGGTATGGTAGCGTTATAGATTACGGTATATCCTCAGCCGAACTTTATAAATACATATCAAAATTCAAAGTCTCGGATTACTGTTCTATCATATCTGATATACATTCCGCACTGAACCTATCAATAGTCTTAAAGACTACATCAACGGTAGAAGAATCTAATAATACCAACAACACCGACTCATTAACAACGCGAAAATGGAAGTTTGAGCAAAGAAATGCATTTATCGATAAAATACTACATCACTACACTTTGGCAAATGTAAAAACCCAGATTGCAAATGGTGCACTTGGCGCGCAAAACATTAACGAGCTTACGAACGCAATCTCAAAAATGTTTGAGGAATCAGCTGCGGAAACTTTCGGTAATATAAAGCCCACTCGTATACCCCAGAAAAAACAATTGTGTCGTCCATGGTATAACGAAAACTGCAAAAAAGCGCGTATAGAATATCATCGGTCCAGAAATGAACTCAGATGTCGAAATATAGAAATAAACCGACAACGCATGATAGACGCCAGCAGGAATTATAAAACTATCATGAAACAGTCAATTGCTCGATACAAATGTAATCGCCATAGGGAAATTAGAGCAATGAGTAGCAGTAACCCAAAAGATTACTGGAAATTAATAAAACTGAAAAATACATTAGAACCATCCACAGTAACAACAGAGGAAATGTATACATTTTTCAAATCCATAAATGAAGAAGACGGTAACACAAACAGAGATCTTACATTGGTAAATGATGAACCAACAGACACGTCACCAGAAAACAACATATTAAATTCCCCTATCACATGTGAAGAAATACTGAAATCCATTAAACTACTCAAAACAAACAAAGCTGCAGGACCAGACGGAATATTAAATGAATACATAAAATCAACAGATCATATTATGCTAGACGTATACAAATCTCTCTTTAACTTAGTCCTAGACTCTGCGATAATACCAGATTCCTGGACTGAAGGCACCATTATCCCCATATACAAACGAAAAGGCGATCCGAACGCCCCCAAAAACTACAGACCAATTACGTTACTTAGCTGTTTGGGAAAACTTTTTACATCTATATTGAGTAGTCGAATAAATAAATTCCTCGAAAACTCTGACAAACTGTTTGAAAATCAGGCAGGCTTTAGAAATGGCTATTCCACTACTGACCACATCTTTACACTCTATACATTAATAGAAATATTTAAAAGAAGAAAGAAAAAACTATTTTGCTGCTTTGTAGATTTTGAAAAAGCTTTCGACTCGGTTTGGCGCGATGGACTTTGGTATAAACTTAGACAGCATAGTATCTCTGGCAAGATTTTTAACGTAATTAAAAGCATGTACAACAACATAAAATCAGCAGTTAAGTTCAATAATGCAGTGTCACAGCCCTTCGCCTGTATCAGAGGAGTGCGACAGGGAGAAAATCTCTCACCTATTCTATTTGCAATATACCTTAATGACTTAGAAAACTTTCTTCAGAACCGAAACAGTAAGCAAATAGAACTCTATAGCGAAGAAGAAGAAATAAATAATTTACTGAATCTACTAATCCTTCTTTATGCTGATGACACTGCTGTACTAGCAAATAGTTCACGCGACCTACAGGAAACGCTCAATTCTTTTGATGAATACTGCGACGTATGGAAACTCAAAATTAATATAGACAAAACAAAGGTCATGGTCTTTGGCAGTACAAAAAGATTCTATGAAAAACTACATTTTCGTCTTAAATTAATAGAGCTTGAAATAGTAGATAGCTACAAATATCTTGGAATATTTTTTTCATATAATAGCCGCCTCCTTTTAGCGGAGAAAAATATTTCCGAACAAGCTCGCAAAGCTACATTTGCACTACATCGCCGAGCCAGGGAGCTGGACCTACCAACGGATTGCCATATTAAATTGTACCACCAAATAATTGAGCCAATCCTACTATACGGGTGCGAAGTCATCGGAATAGAAAACTGTAACCTATTAGAGAAAGCAAATTTAGATTTTTTCCGGTACATCCTAAAAATAAAAAATAGCACCCCAAAGTATATGATATACGGCGAGTTGGGAGAAACCCCAATCAAAATTGTAATAAGAAAACGCATGATAACATACTGGCTTAGGCTCATCTCAGGTAAGCAAACCAAACTCGCTTGCAAAATATACAAACATATTCTATTAGACCACAATCAGAACGGAACATACTACAAATGGCTAGACTCTATAAAAATATTTTAGATAGCACGGGGCATAGCTATCTCTGGACGAACCAAACAATACACAACTTCAATGAAACAAAAATAAGAATAAACAAAAATCTTGATGACCAATATATCCAAACATGGCAATCAGAGATGGGCGTATCTTGGAAGGGAAAAATCTACCACTCTTTTAAAATAAATTGGGAAATGGAAAATTATCTCATGAACTTAAATGACCGTAACAGAATCTTATTCACGAGATTTAGAACAAGCAATCATCGGCTACCAATAGAAACGGGGCGGTGGGAAGGCATACTCCGGGAAGAAAGAATCTGTCCACTATGCACCCTGGATGAAATAGGAGATGAATTTCATTACCTATTCATCTGCGAATTCTTTAGCGATAAACGTATAGAAATCTTCCCAAGACACTATTATAAAAGACCAAATTTTTCGAAATTTCACCAACTGCTTTCAACGAAGAACAAGAAATTACTAATAAAGATCTGCCGTATGATCGAAGAAATTAATAGGCACTTCCAACGTTGATTAACCCTATACACAATGGACTCGCAGATTAACAACACAACATTGACGAGAATTGCAAAGTACCACCGCCACCACCACCACCACCACCACCACCACCAGCAACAACACCAACAACAACGACAACGAAAACGACAACGGCGACGACGACAACAACAACGACAACAACAATAACTATAGCAGCGACAGCAACAACAGCAACAATAACAACAATATTAATAATAGTAAGGTTTAAACATAGTAGTCAACCATGTCTAGAAAACTACTCTACCGCTAGATGTCGCTCCATTCAGACTAGTGCTCGAGTCGGACGACACGCTTTTGAACCCAAATGTAACAAACTGACCGCATTAGTGAACAGGTTCCACTGGGTGGGTGCACAAGATTCCCCATAAACTACCTAAGATTCGATCCGATCTGTTACTCAAGTACCTGATGTCATAATAAAAATGTGTCACTTTTTATATGACGTTACAATCATACAACGTAAGCAGGCAACTGCCCTAGTAACCCGCTTGGTGTCCCACACTGGTTATTCAAGATCTCCCCTAAGCTAGCCAAGAACCGACCCTATGTAACCCAAGTATCTGATGTCATAATAGAAATGCGTCAGCTGTCGGCTAACGTTATAGTGTAACGTTATAATGTGGTCTTCTTAAAGATTTCCCTTAAACCAACTAAGAACTGACCCTATGTTACCCAAGTATCTGATGTCATAATAGAAATGCGTTAGCTGTCCAGCTAACGTTATAGTGTAACGTTATAATGTGGTCCTCTTAAAGATTTCCCTTAATCCAAAACTGTTACCCAAGTATCTGATGTCATAAAAAACACGTCACATTTTAGCCGACGCCAAAATCACATAATGCAAACAACCACCTGCCTTAACAACCAG
This sequence comes from Chaetoderma sp. LZ-2023a, assembly GCA_034401795.1. NCBI lineage: Eukaryota > Metazoa > Mollusca > Caudofoveata > Chaetodermatida > Chaetodermatidae > Chaetoderma > Chaetoderma sp. LZ-2023a. Next base: position 5,281,418 of record CM067365.1, read on the forward strand.
TTTGTTGCACCCACACTGTGGCTATCCAAGAAACAATAACAAGAAACCTAATTGTAGAAAAACTATAGAGTAACACGATGAGAGGCTGTTTTGTAGATTTAACACAGCAATGACTGGTTCGGTTATCGAGCAAGTCACTCCGGTGGTGAATACCCAAAATAGTCTCTGTCGCGATATGAATGAATATAACTGTCTACTGTTGAAAATAAGGTTGTTCTGTATTTTAGTTTAAAAAATGACTACCTTATGTACAGCAATAACCCATTTCTAAGAATACCAATCTGACATTTTTTATAATCAGTTATTATATATTTATTATAATCTAAATCCTGATGACCCCCACAATATGACCACTATAATTTTAGTACTTTGTTATTGAGATGGCGGTACAATAACAGTAATAATTTTGTCATTACTAATTATGAAGTACGTGTAAATAATAACTGTAACTTTCATAATAATTCTAAGTTACTACTACTACTACTACTACTGCTGCTGCTGCTGCTGCTGCTGCTGCTGCGATTGCTGCTGCTGCTGCTGCTCCTGCTGCTGCTACTACTACTACTACTACTACTACTACTACTACTACTACTACTACTACTACTACTACTACTACTACTACTACTACTACTACTACTACTACTACTACTACTACTACTACTACTACTACTACTACTACTACTACTACTACTACTACTACTACTACTACTACTACTACTACTACTACTACTGCTACTACCGAAAGCACAAACAGTGGTTATATAACTAGATAAATACCAAAATATGTAATTATGAATTGATATATAATGTCTGATCGCCATAACATTTATAATTTCTGTAAATTCATATTCCCCATATGCCATTATGTGGCCTGGGGGTGTAAATAAAATAATCTGAATCTGAATCTGAATCTTTAAACAAATTTTGTCATTAAAGGGTTAATACTAGCGTCATCATCCGCGCCTTGTTCAGGTCCATAGCTATGATCACACACAGTGGAATCATTAAAGAGTTAATACCAGCGTCGTCATCCGGGTCTTGTTCATGTCTCCACTATGGACCTTTCCAGTTTTAGCTATGCCCCGTCTATCTCTAGATAAGTTCCATTCACGTTTCGCACTTGCTGGGATCGACCGATCCCCGAACGCTCTGGCTATAAATTTAAAGAAAACTATACAGGTAAGCAGTTGAATATTTTGAAACTAATTTGACTGGGTGTTGTTGCTGCCTATTCAACAGAATGTTTATTAAATAGTAAAGCCATTCAATTCTTAGACGGTCTTCAATTATGCATTCTTGACGTACTTATCAACGTCATTCATGACGTTATTGATGATGACTACATCATCCACGTCGCTTAGTGGATTATGACGTCATATGGTGGATAGATAAACTGGAGAGGGTCATTATTTGCAGATGACCGTCCACATACGAGCCTAAACTGTCTGGCTCTGGTCAGCTCAGATATTAATATTCATCGATTTGTCAAAATAATATCATCATGGCATTGTTGGGTTAACCAGATATTATACGGAATTCCTGATGACTAATAGTCAGTGTTATTATACTGGTATTCCTGATGACTAATAGTCAGTGTTATTATACTGGTATTCCTGATGACTAATAGTCAGTGTTATTATACTGGTATTCCAGATGACTAATAGTCAGTGTTATTATACGGGTATTCCTGATGACTAATAGTCAGTGTTATTATACTGGTATTCCTGATGACTAATAGTCAGTGTTATTACACTGGTATTCCTGATGACTAATAGTCAGTGTTATTTTACTGGTATTCCTAATGACTAATAGTCAGTGTTATTTTACTCGTATTCCTGATGACTAATAGTCAGTGTTATTATACTGGTATTCCTGATGACTAATAGTCAGTGTTATTATACTGGTATTCCTAATGACTAATAGTCAGTGTTATTTTACTCGTATTCCTGATGACTAATAGTCAGTGTTATTATACTGGTATTCCTGATGACTAATAGTCAGTGTTATTATACTGGTATTCCTGATGACTAATAGTCAGTGTTATTATACTGGTATTCCTGATGACTAATAGTCAGTGTTATTATACTGGTATTCCTGATGACTAATAGTCAGTGTTATTATAGTGGTATTCCTGATGACTAATAGTCAGTGTTATTATAGTGGTCTTCCTGATGACTAATAGTCAGTGCTATTATACTGGTATTCCTGATGACTAACAGTCAGTGTTATTTAAGCATATGATGAAGTACATTTAATGATGTATGCCTAGTACTGATATAATTATGTTATTCATGAATGGATATTGAATTACCAGGATTTATAATTGAATCGATGATACCCTATAGTTATTGCTGTTAATATGAAAAGCTGTTGTTATCCATGTATAGTAATAGATCAGTAACTCTACATTGTACATTATTATATTTTCCTGTTTGGCTCACCTTGACTCTAAGTTCTTGTTGCCACGCCAGGTACTTATCTCCTAATGCCATTCCTACACGACAGCAACGCGCACACACGCACGCACGCACGCACGCACGCACGCACGCACGCACGCACGCACGCACGCACGCACGCACGCACTCACTCACTCACTCACTCACTCACTCACTCACTCACTCACTCACTCATTCATTCACCCACCCACCCACCCACTCACTCACTCACTCACTCACTCACTCACTCACTCACTCACTCACTCACTCACTCACTCACTCACTCACACACACACGCGCGCACACACGCATACGCGGACACGCAGGCACGCGCGCGCGCACACACACGCACGCACGCACGCAGACAAGCACGCACGCACGCACATACGCACCTGCGCGCACACGCACACACACGCACGCGCGCACACACACGCACACACGCACGCACGCACGCACGCACGCACGCACGCACGCACGCACGTACGCACGCACGCACGCACGCACGCACGCTCGCACACACACAAACAACATTGTTATATTAATATCACAAACGCATTATTAGAATCGTGCTTGATTATAAAACATCAATTTAAGCGTATACATTTTGAAAGGCGAGATTTTATATTTATGTAATATTTAGTGCATTGCTCTTTGGGCCCCAAATAGCAAATGTTACATAACTGACTGCTTTCAGCCTGTCTAATAAGACCTCTGTGTTTGTAAAGAGTCGAGTGTAACAGTTTACGTAGTATTGGCGGATTTGCTACATGCGCATGTTAAGGAAGGTTTACTGGCATGAAACGCGTTAATACCTAGTAAGATGTTCCTTACGACATTGTTTTGAGGCATGTAGTCACGGCTCATCTCGAGCTCATGTATGCTGTTAATAATCCGCTTCTCCTTGTGTGTCGCAATTAAAGCACATGACTATGAATCATGAGTTACACCCGCCCATGGGATTTGTAGAAATAAGGCATCCATCACGTGCTAGATCAGAGGCCAACCCATAATGCACCTTGATTTACGAGAAGCGAATGATCATAAAGCTTTCCTATTATAAATAAATAGTTTAGTCATCAGCTTGTCAAAGTAAATTGGAATTCGAAATTATTCCTGGTATTTCCAGTTGATTGGCATGTCAAAACGAGTCACAGTAAACTTTATTCTTGCCAATTATCATAAAGCCATCGCTATGAGCCTGATTGTATTAGAGCAATCCAGCTTGTGAGTGCGCAGATGGAATTTTCCTGAAGAGAATAAGCGGAGATTGGTTGAGCCATAATGGCGTAGTAGATGTAACTAATGTCGTATTCTCACTAGAGAGTTATTCGGGAATAACGCCGTACTTCAGTATGGCGTTATTCCTGATTAAGTCTCTGGTGAGAACACGGCCTGAGCTCAGTTACTATCATCTTACAAGCTATCTTAGTACGAGGCTATAGTTGTTAGATTGTCAGTAGTAATTCAGCCAATTAGAGAAGTTATTTTGTGAATAATCATATTAGTTTATCAATTATTTCTTCAAGTTACACAGTTGTTTTCGAAGTTTAATAAATCTGCATTCGTTATTTGGTACTAGTTGTCGCGTTAGTCTTTGAGTAGGGAATTATTAATCAGTGTAGAGAGAAATGCAACTTTTCGTACGAATCCACAATGTTCAAGTCATTAGCCTCAGTCTTGATGACCAGTCGATCTCGAACTCCGACCGTTGTCCCAGATGGTCTAAGAATATACAGATTTCTTCAATACGAATGCAATGCAAAAACATGAGATGACTTAACACTTTGAACCACACCACCACATCATTTAGGCTATGTTTTAATGAATATTATGCTGGATATCTATTTATAGATTCCAGTAAAATTATTTTCAATATAGTCAACATTGTCTTGGAATTTCGTTGAAGGAACTTCCGGGTTCAAAATTTCTTGTAGAAACTATTTAATTATATAAAACAAGCTCTTAAAACGACAAACATTGCCTGCGTTCTATAATTTTTTATGACGATTTCCTGCACTAAGTACGACTACTAAGTACAGAATAGATTGTCTTTATCATAAATCGTACACTTATGCTCTCAGCATAATAGTACTTGAATCCGTGAATAGGCTTATGATTATATAAATGTCGTTGGATTTATACAATAATAATATATTGTAGTGCTAGATAGTCGATTCACTCGACATATAAGCGTAACATATTCGAAACCACTCTTCTAGAGTATATCTCAGCATAGCATTCAGCAGTAACAGTAAAACACGTATTCTGTCCCGATGCGTGTCCACACAACACTGGCCGCAAATGAAAAATGGGAACTCTGCTATAGTTTCACTTATAGAGAGTGTAAAATATATAACAAATTTGTCCCAAACAACAAGAAATTGCATCTGACAGACAGACCGACATATCTGATAATTATGGTTTCTAAGTAGTAACTAGCAATATGTTATTCTGAAGATTGACGAAATTAAAGCAACACTATTCTTAAAGCGACGCTAATCTCATCTCAAATGTTGTATAGAACATGGTTTATAGATTCCATATCATTCATATCCTGTCACGTTCCCTGATCTGTATCGCAATTATCTGTTTTGTAATACCGAGTAAATGTTGAACAGTGATAGACACCATTTTGTTTCCTCAAGCTATTGAGTGTGATGTCATGTAAGCTCCAATGTATCACATTCTTTATTATGTAACGCTCATCCCATCGAATATTTTGAAACTAATTTGACTGGAAGCTGTTGCTGCCTATGGCAGGAACAAATTCCAATCAAATTGGTTTCAAAATATTCAACAGCTTACCTGTAGGATTGCTTTTATACCACATTGCCAAACTATAGCTGGCGCCTCTATGACTGAGGCAGACACACTAGGGTTTTTCTGATTGGTTGAAATCTAAATCATGACAGCCATCATAGGGTGTAGAAATGTACCAACATTTAACTAATAAATCCTGAATATCTTTCCTTAGCGGCGTGATAAAAAGCTTAAAATTACCTGGATAGTTTATGACCGGCGCGTTAGATCACCTGAATAGCTATCAAGAGATGGGATTAGTTATCCTTTAAGATTAGAATAGTTATTGAAAATAAACCAAGAGAAATTAGGGATTGCACTTCCTTCACCGGCCTCCACCCCACACCCCCACCCCCACCACAATTCCCCATACCCTTACACCTCCACCGCAACCCCGCACCACCACAACCACCCCCTACCCTTACACCCCGCCCCGCCCCCCCCCCCCGATGCCTCTTATGGCTACATTGTGTGTTAACCCCGTAACACCCATATCAGTTAAAAATTACGTCAGCGCTGGTCTTGTTAAATGTCCATTTGCAGACCAAGAGAAGCCTATTTTTGAAAATTTACCACTGGAATGACTGGGTCGATAACCGAGCCAGTCATTCCAGTGGTAAATTGTCAAAAATAGGCTTCTCTTGGTCTGCAAATGGACATTTACTATGGGAAAATTGATAAGTTTTAAAAACAAATTCGAGGGATAAAGGATTAAATTAGGAAGTTTCTGGATTATATTATCGGAGCAAGAACACTGTTATGGAATAGACCCGTTTCTTATATTAAATATTTTGCTAAATCGAATTGGTAGTTTTCCAGACTTCCGTAGATCAGGAATTTGACCAGGATCGTTTAATCCTGGCCATGGCCAATGCATGGATGACCTATTTAGCCTAGTCGTTGAGGGATGTGAACCGTGACAAAATTCCCACCTAAGGTTTTGTGGTGTCATTTGTGACAGACATTAATCCTGAATCGCATACTAAAAATCCCCATTGATCCAATTTGGGCGGAATTTTATACACGGGTTTTAATTTGAGGACCATTTTTACATCATGTGTGAAATCTGATAAGGTTCCATGGTAGAGGAAATCAATAGCTTTGCTACTCATCATATGGGTCACTGCATTCTGACCATACACTTCACCTAATGCCTCTTCTATTCCAGATCCTTTCATCGTATGAAAGATACTACTACATGCGCTCATTAGCAGATGGAACCCTCTGAGATGCAAGAATATTTTGTCCAGACATTTGGTAACATTTATCTCCATTGCCTTTAGGCAAAGTGGTTGATCGAATGTTACACAGGCTGTTGGCAAGTTTACGCAGCTTGCCTGTTCTTGGATGTACAACAGCGTGGAGTGGATGCATGTCTCATCATTCGGATTCAGGTCGATAATTGGCATTATTAGTACCTCTGACCTGCCCACAGTCTCTCCGTCAGGTGGTCTGAGCTATGTTGCATGAAGCCGGACCAGTTTGGCGTTGGGTCATTTGATCTGCTTAGGAGCCATACAGATTGCCACAACACATTTGAATAGTACACTGCTGGTGGCAAGATGTGTGGAAACTGCAAGGTGAGGATCAGCTCAAATATAACATTTGAAAGGGCAGGGGGCGACGGACCAATATACTGGTATATTGGGATGCCTTTGTCAACAACCAAATGATCAACATTTTCTCGAGCGCGTCGCACAATACGTCGTTCGATATTTGAGCTATGATTCTTTGCAGAATACATTGCTAGGACTCCCATTCCATGGAATGTACGTTCCCTAGTAAGTGTTCGAATATTATGATCTACGTTGTCACATGCCTGAAACTAAATATAAACAACTCTCCAGGCGAGTGCGGATCTCAATGGACCAGGGATCGGCCCTACAGTCGCATTGTTCCCCCATACTTTTCCTTAGCTCTAATGTCTGCTCAGACATGATAACATCCCTCTATGGATGCTTTCTATCTATTATCGCCTCTGCCCCACATAAGAGGCAATCAGTGTTCCAGTTAAATGGATGTTGAGTGGAGGATCGTAATCTTTTGGGCGGTGGCGCCACTTCCTGCAACCCGACTTTGGTTTTCCTGGGGTCAGTGTATCTCTTTCTACAGCCGGCATGAACACGCACTTTGCCAATGGGTGTAGCGTCACTCTAGTTAAGCATATACCGATGCAGTTCGTCATCATTTCGAATATCACTGAAACGGATTAGTGTTTCAAGACCATTTCTCCTCACAGGAATTGGAGGATGCATTTCTCAAATGGCTGCAAGCAGATCACTCAGTTTTCCCCATGCATAACACGAGGATGAGCGCTGTCACAGTCGCTGCCACTATCAGTAGAATCAATTCCACTCATCGTATCAATGATACTGGTGTCGAGTGAATATGACCACAAAATTAGTATAATTGATTAATTAATTAAACTGTATACGCCCAAATCCCAGGACTCGCGAGTTTAAATCAATAATAATAAATGGCAATATGCCACACATCGAACTGTCTAATTAGTGGGATGGGGTATTAAGGCATATAAAAACACGTGTATTTTATATTGTTTCAAGAAGAAGAATGAAGTCAAGTCATTATACACACTCTGTATAGTTATGACTTCGCAGAAATGACGTTTGATTTACTTGATAACGAGCTTTCTAACTTACCCTGGAACAAATATTATTAAAATTATAAACAACCAGATATTCAAATTCAAATTCAAATTAATCCATCATCAGACACCTTAATAATGTACTAGTAAGGGTCACGCGACAAATGAGATGTTAGATATGAATTTAAGAGACGATCGTGAACATAGATTTAAGGTATATATAAAGGCGGTTTGAGAAAAAATAAAAACAAAATTTCCGCCCAAAAGGGATAGATGGGGATTTTTAGTATGTGATTCTGGATGATCTTACAAATCGAATGATACGAAAGGACTTAGGGTGGGAATTTTGTCTAGGTTGACCCACCAAAACTGACTCCTATGACTAGACTAATTGTAGTGCAAACCCTTTCCAGTACGCGAATGGATTGCCGTATTCTCGTTGTGACCATGCAGACTCGTGATGTACTGACTCATACACGCTAAACATGGTCTAACGATGCAATGAAAGAACAGTACTGGTTTCTTTCTGCGGATAACAATTGGATAGATCGTGGGGGTGGGGTGGTGGTGGGGAGTTCAGGAGCTCAAATGTTCGGCGAACGTTTGCCTATTTATGTTCGCTGTTCGTGGCGAACTATATTCGCCTTCCTGAACGAGTTGTCACGCGTCGCTTCGACAAGCATTCTTTTACGTCACGTGACAGTTACGAGAATTAACTCTTTGTCAGATGCGATAACATTTATTACGTCATAATGAATATCAGGGTCTCAGAAACAATCTACAAGCATACACATATTTGGTGATGGCTAACATAATACTACGATCGCTAAGAACGCATTGATTGCCATTATTTATGATTAAATCGACAATCAACATCTCTCAATTACATATTCGCACTTCTGAACGGACCCCTGATCTGACCCCAAGCATACGTCATAACCAAATACGTCACTTGTTTGGTGTTGTTATAGTCGACATGGTGTTGTTATAGTCGACATGGTGCTGTTATAGTCGTCATGGTATTGTTATCGTCGACATTATGTTGTTATAGTCGACATGGTGTTGTTATAGTTGACATGGTGTTGTTATAGTCGACGTGGTGTTGTTATAGTCGACGTGGTGTTTTATAGTCGACGTGGTGTTGTTATAGTCGACATGGTGTTGTTATAGTCGACATGGTGTTGTTATAGTCGACATGGTGCTGTTATAGTCGGCATGGTGCTGTTATAGTCGACATGGTATTGTTATAGTCGACATGATGTTGTTATAGTCGACATGGTGTTGTTATAGTTGACATGGTGTTGTTATAGTCGACGTGGTGTTGTCATAGTCGATATGGTGCTGTTGTAGTCGATATGGTGTTGTTATAGTCACCATGGAGTTGTTATAGTCAACATGGTGTTGTTATATTCAACATGGTGTTGTTATAGTTAACATGGGTTGTAATCGTCAACATGGTCTTGTTATGGTCAACATGGTGTTGTTATAGTCAACATGGTGTTGTTATAGTCAACATGGGTTGCAATAGTCAATATGGTGTTGGTATAGTCAACATGGGGCTGTTATAGTCAACATGGTGTTGTTATAGTCAACATGGTCTTGTTATAGTCAACATGGCGTTGTCATAGTCAACATGACGTTGTTATAGTCAGCATGGCGTTGTTATAGTCAACATGGCGTTGTTATAGTCAACATGGCGTTTTTATAGTCGGCATGGTGTTGTTATAGTCGACATGGTGTTGTTATAGTCGACATGGTGTTGTTATAGTCAACATGGTGTTGTTATAATCAACATGGTGTTGTTATAGTCGACATGCTGTTGTTATAGTCGACATGCTGTTGTTATAGTCGACATGGTGTTGTTATAGTGGACGTGGTGTTGTTATAGTCGACGTGGTGTTTTATAGTCTACGTGGTGTTGTTATAGTCAACATGGTGTTGTTATAGTCAACATGGTGTTGTTATAGTCAACATGGGTTGTAATAGTCAACATGGTATTGTTATAGTCAACATGGTGTTGTTATAGTCAACATGGTGTTTTCATAGTCAACATGGGTTGTAATAGTAAACATGGTGTTGTTATAGTCAACATGGTGTTGTTATAGTCAAGATGGTGTTGTTATAGTCAACATGATGTTGTTATATGCAACATGGTGTTGTTATAGTCAACATGGTGTTGTTATAGTAAGCATGGCGTTGTTATAGTCAACATGGCGTTGTTATAGTCAACATGGCGTTTTTATAGTCAACATGGCGTTTTTATAGTCAACATGGTGTTATTATATTCAACATGGTGTTGTTATGGTCAACATGGTGTTGGTCCATCACGTAAATCTAAAGCTCAGTCACGAAAGTAAACGAATGAACCTTTCCAATTTTAGCTATGACCCGCCCATCTCTAGCTAAGCTCCACCCACACATCGCTCGTGTTGGGACCGATCGATTCTTGATGTCCCTGACTATTAATTTCCAGAAACTATACAGGTAAGCTGTTGAATATGTTAAAACTAATTTGGCTGTGTGCTGTTGCTAACTATGGCAAGATAGTGTCAAAATATTCAACAAAATGTTTATTACAAAAACATACAATTCGTACAACGTGTCGGACTATTAAGCGTTGGAGACTAAAGCGAGCCGTTCATGGCGTAATGATTATGACGTTTTCCTACATGTTACTTAGTTGATTATGACGTCATATGGTTGACTGAGGAAATGGATTCATGAATTGTATCTCATCGATGAATTTACAATACTATAAATATTCTGCTCAATTTGCTGAGTATTTTGAAACTAATTTGACTGGGGGATGGTCGTGCCATAGGCCGCACACGCCAGAGTATGATACCACACCTGGACAAGCAGGCACGCGCGGACGCACACACGCACGGACGGGCGCACGCAGATATGCGCGCTCGCTCCGACGCACGCACGAACGCACACACGCATACCAAAACTGTGTCCAGCATCACATCCCAGATTGCTGGCGTTCATGTGAACTACATAGGCCTATGTTCTTCTGAATTTTTGAATAAATCACCTTCAAACCATATATTAAATGCAACTTGAATATGCCTGTGCTTATCTGTCATTTCAGAATTTTTAATATGAGATAATAACAAGTGCATCGACTGGTGGGTACTTGCGTTCTCCCAAATGCCTTCTAATGCATTTTTACGCCTAGTTATATTTCGTAGAGACGAATTGCGCAATCGAAATTTGAGTAGCATCGACTCAGGATAGAAAGTCAGTACGCGCAGATTTTTAGATAAAGACAGCGAGACTGTGATTCAAGAAGGGTTTGCAGTGGTGAACTGATTGAAGACAACTGGTTTTGTTAGTGACAACGATACATTGGCTCATCATTTCATGTTGTAATTCTGCTGGCTGTGTCTCTGCTGTTTGTCGTTCCATCATCGGCTACTCCTTTCGGTAAGATGTTCTTAGCCTGTGGTCTGATTCATATAGACAACAAGATAATCTGGGTGGTGGGTGGGCGGGGTGGGGCTCGGGAGGTATAGGGGCCCGGGTGGGCTAGGGGATGTTGCGTGGGGTGGCGGCATCGGCCTATTCATTCACGCCAAACAGACCTCTCAAAGTTTTGAAAGCCCACATTCACAGAAGAATACTTTGAAATAAAATTATGAAAATGGCATGCTTTATGAGGGTTCACCTATTAGGCGGGTCAATTTCTGAAAAAAGACCCTAACCCCAAAAAAATTCTAACAAAACGTTTGTCAGTGGGTTTTTTAAACTTATTGGATGTAGTGAATGGCAAGAAAAAGGTCTACCAAAATCTGACACCCCCCCCCCCCCCCCCCGGAAAGGGGGTAAAACCCGGTCACATCCAAGATGGCCGCCACTGATCCTGAAAATAAGGAAAATGGCTATAACTTCCTTATTATTAGGTGTAAAACAATAATTTATATGTCTACTCTATGGTGTTACGGGTCAAGGAATTCATTGGCACACATGGAATATCGATTTGGCCCTGTCGAATCCGTAAATCCAAGATGGCGGTCAATACAGCAGCTAACAATCAGGATCGTATACCATGCGTTACGTCCCACATCCTATAGGAAGCCAAAGGTGAAAAAATAAACACTGTGCAAACAAGGGGTTGGTTTTCTCATGGATTGGTTGTCACATTACGCGTAATTCTGTGTAGAAATGGCGAGGGCGGTACTTTTCTTGAAGACGCATGCGCCGAGACACCGCCTTGCTGTGTAGTTTCACTTTTCTATGGAAATCCCACGATTCATTTTCAGAACTGCTCCATGCAAGTTAAATTTCAAGGATATTTATTTCAAGATAATTTACAGAGTCTATTGGTGGTGGAACCCTAACATATAAACACAAAAAATGTAGAGGACTATATACAGGTATACATGTATAATAAGATCCTAGACACGCATGCTATTTCCCAATATATGCATAAACATGAGACAGGAGAGAGTACTCGGTGAGGGGATGCGTGCTTATCTTGCTTGATTTAATATTGTTTATTATTATCATCTATATGGTGTTTTATTATTATTTTTGTTATTATCCACACCCTCACTGAAGAGAAGTGCACGTGTGTGTACTGGGCCTTTCAACAGTAAGTCTGGTTGCCTTTTCTGTGGGACCCCAGTGGTCTTTGGAGACTCGGACTACAGCTATGTAAAGACAGACTCCTTCGCCAGGACCATCCAAGATTGCTGTGAAAGTCGTTCCGATGATTGGTCTTTCACATTGAAGGGGCGGATCGAGTACTACGAGAGGTGTTCAGTTTATTTTGTCACAAGATTGCACGATTTCTTGCTGCACACTTTTGGTCAATTGTCTCACTCACAATACCTTTTTACAAAGCCCACGAGCTTACCGACACGCTAGTTTAGCTTGTTAAAAGTTTTCAACATGCCAAGACATAAAATAAGCGAGAGAGCGGAAGGTATAATTCTCCATCTTTTGAAAGAAAATATCAGTGTCAGCGTGAGGACCATTTATCGCGTAAAGAATAACATAGGAAAAGAACGACAATTGACGAATCTAACACATGGAAAATCTGCTACGTTGAAAATCAGAAGAAGACGAACTGTAGTATCAAAACAAGTGATAGACAGAGTGAAGAAAATGATAGCAAGAATTAACCCACCGACACAACGTGAGATGAGTAAATTTTTAGGAATTAGTTTGGGGTCCGTAAATAACACCATAAACAGTGTTATCAAGGCAAAACTGAGGAAAAAATGTTTGGTTCATAAACTATCCCTAAAGCAGGTTGAAAAGATGAGGAAGAGGAGCTGGAGGCTGTACCTAAAGCTGTGTGCGGGGAAGTGGAAAAACTTTGTCACCACAGATGAGCCTATGTTTTATCTAGATGGAAGTTACAGAAAAATGGCGAGTCTGTTATGTTAGGAAAGGACAAATTGATATGGATAAGTTGTTAAACGTGACAGTTTCGCGCCTGGTTTCATAGTATGGGCAGGCGTTAGTCATTACGGAAAGACCAGTCTTAAATTCATTGATCGGAAAGTGAAAATCAATGCTGATTATTACATCAAACATGTTTTGAGACCCTTTTTGAAACATGATGTTCCCAAATTATTCCCAGGGAACAAACAGAAGGGCATGGTTTTTCACCTAGATAGTGCCTCCTCTCATACTTCACGAAAGAGTTTAGCATACTTAAAGCAGAACAATGTTAAATTCATTAGCCCTGAAGAATGGATGCCGAAGTCGCCGGATGCTTCCCCTATGGACTTTTGTATCTGGGGGATTGTCAAACGCTGTCTACAGAAGCGGAAAGTTACAAGTCTTAACAGTCTAAAACGTGCTCTCAAAACCGAATGGAATGCACTAGGTCAAACTGTGATCAATAAAGCCCTTTCTTCTTGGCCTAAGCGCTGTAGACTGATATATCATGCTCATGGGTCTCAAATTGAACAGCTTCTGCAATGAAATTATTTTGTGATAAATTATTGTTGATTAAATACTTATTTGAAATTTGTGACAAAATAAACTGAACACCTCTCGTATAGTGGAGGTCTTCATGCCGCTGACTGCATATACCACCATAAATGCAGTGTAATTTTCCGCAACAGATATGATGCACCGGTAGAATTTCAGTGTGGAATGGATGCAAAGCGTAGAAACTCTGAACGACCTAAAGTCGATGATCAGGAACAGGCATTCTTCAGGATGTGTGCATATTTAGAGATGAATGATGACGAACAGTTGACTGTTACATACCTTCGGTGTAAAATGCAGGAGTGTCTGATTCGTGAAGATTCGCTTCCTTACGGCAATAATTATCTGAAGGACAAAATAATGGACTGATATGGGGGACCCCAACTATGTAGCAGAGATAGAGAGAGAGAGGGCTTAAACGATATAGTGGCATTCAGAGAAAAAACATCACACATACCCTGGTCTTACTACAAAGACGCGGAAAGAGACGGCGATGAAGAGGCACAAAAGAGAGTCATAACTGACACAGCACAAGGCTGATCAGGAGTGACATTAAAAGAAAGGTACCATCCGTTACTGGCCACTACCCATACGTTGATGAACTTACACTTGACTCTGCATTGGGCTCCCTCCCGGAGACACTGCGAAACATGTTAAACTACCTATTTGTCTAAAAAAAACCCAACCAACACAAAGTACCCGGTATTGGACAAGCTCTTACTGAACCATTACAGATTGGACTAGCAGTGCAAGTACATCATCTGTATCAGTCCAGATTCCTCATGGACACTCTTTTTAGATGGGGCATAGTCCGCCGTATGGTGAAGTGCTCCGGTTTGAAAAGAATGCTGCAAGCTATGTCACAACCGATTTGCTAGTTGAAGACATATATCTATTGGACTTGTCATTGTTATGTTCTGGTGACAATGCTGATCACAATATTCTTACAATTGAGGGTAACGGTACTTTTCACAGTATTGGCATGATTGCCGCGTTTACCCCTGGTAGGAAATGAAGCTTCTTGTCAGTAGACAAACAATTTCAGAACTGAACATTGTAAAGATGTCCACAGTTGATAATATAGAGTACTGCTTCGCCACCCATGCTCTTCGAAACATCATGTTTAAAGAACTTCCATGTCTCCAAGATTGTGACATAAGAGTTGATATCTTATGGTATTCCATTTCAAACAACCAGTTCCGAATTGGCAGGGGATGATGCATATCCTTCATCAGGGTCATACGCATCCCGGTCAATCTTCCATTCTGTATTTGCCTATAATCAACATGTATCCTTGTGGAAAAAAATTGCATTTTGTCCACATTAGAGTTCCTCAGAAACCTGGCCTTCAAACACCATGCACCCCCTCACCCCACCTTCCACCACCCCCTCCGTCAACCCCACTCCACACACCCCGACCCCATCCCCCAGTGCTAACGTTTGATCAGCCACTGTGCTTAAAAGCTGCTGGGATCATCTGTGCTGCGCCATAGAATAGTCACTTGAAAGAAATAGTACTAAGGCTTGGTAATTTCCACTTGCCCATGAAACTGCTTGGATCAATAGGTACACTGATGGATGGCACATGATTTAACAACATTCTGGAAGTAGTGTACGGTGAAATGCTATGTGGATATGACGGGTTAATCCGTTCAAAGGGCATTCCGTGTACATCTGCTGGTGGAAAAGGGTCTTCATGAAATGGCTGTAAAATCTGTGGCTGATGAAAATCCTAAATTCGCTTCCCTAGTAGAGGAGACAGAGAGAATGTTTTCGTGCTTATTGAAGGTTGACATCGCTCTTGAAGTCTTTTAACATCCCATACAGTTGCTAGGATCAGCAAGGAACTTGACAAAAAGAACGCTGAGCATAGTGCACAATCCAAAACGAGTCAGTTGTGGCTCGGTTATCACCGGATGGTTGGTACTGTACGAGCACTGATCAAGGCAGAATGCACTGGGGCTTGGGTGATTCACTTGCACGCTTTTGCTGATGCCTTGCCAATATTTGCTGCAGCAGGACATTATAACTACTTGCATATCTCTACATCCAAGAAATGAGTCAACTGGAGAGCAAACACCAGGATGTCTATGGAAGCGTCAAGATGGCTTCCGTAATATTCGTTGAACAAATCAGTTTTTTGACTCATAGCAGTAAGATGACGGAAGATCAGCAAGCATTGTGAACAATGTCAGCCCCTATAATCTCTGAGTTCAACATTGCCATGCAGGAGTTCAATCATCTCGCATACACCACAAGTGAACAACACAGAGATTCGACTGACGCAAGGATTGAATGGGATACATCAGATCTTTCGATGATAAGCACAAAGCTAACTTCATGTTCACCTTTCGCCTCTGACCCTGCATTGAGAAACATCATCAATGGTACAGTGGCAAAAGAAGACATCGCTGTACATATGTATATGAGTCCGTTGGAAGAAACATCATTGACAGAATGATTGGACAGCAGGTATTTTCATTCTCTTTTAAGAGGAAAGAGAAAGCTAAGTCCCTGGGAGGTTCATCTGATGTGAAGGTTGCGCTTGACAGAACCATTGATCCTAACCTACTGTTCCAATTATTCCTGTTGGTTTCCAGGATAAGAGATCTGTCTCTCGAGGAGGTGATGAGATCCGAGCCGAGTTCATATCCGCCATCCCTTTTCGAGGACAATAACATCTTGAGAAAGGCTGACAAACCTCAACTTGTTCAAGCCATCACTGACCACTGTAACAAGATGCCATCAAGTGAAGCAACATCAGACACCATGCCGCAGACTGAAAGATATATGCTTGACGGAGGATCCTTACTGCACAAGCCGAAATGTGTAGGAGGAGATACCCACGGTAAAATAGCCAAGGTGTATACCGACTTTACAAGTAAGCACTATGGGGCAGCAACTGTTGTGTTTGACAGTTATGGGGTAGGTCCTTCGATCAAGGAGAACACACACCAGAGATGGGGGACAAACCATTATTTATCCGATTGTAAGCTTCACCTGCGAACCCGCGTTTGAAGGGAAGAAGGAAGAATTCCTATCAAGGGGAACTAATATGCAGCAACTAATCAGTTTAATAAGTGACGAACTGAAGCGAGTGGGTTGTACAGTGATTCAAGCAGAAGGAGACGTTGATGTGGGCATTGCTAAGGCAACGGTTACCACAGCATATGTGCATTCCGGCTCTCTAATTGGAGAGGACACTGACCCGTTGATTCTTCTTCTCCATTACACTCCAGCAGATGGGAAACCACTCTATTTTAGATCGGACAATCAGTCAAGAGGTATTCCAAAAGTGTACAACATCAATTTGATAAAGCGTCTTCTTGGCAGTTAGTTGTGTGCACAAATGCTATTCTTGCATGCATTCACAGGATATAATAAAAATAATAATAATAATAATAATAATAATAGGATATTTATAGTGCGCTATAATTCCACGCAAATATTGCGTGCTCTAAGCGCTTACAATAATAAAATAAAATGATCATACAGTTGGATATGCCTGACGGAACAAAAACGTTTTAAGATTTCATTTAAATATAGCTAGAGTGGGTGAAGATTTAAGACTAGCTGGAAGATCATTCCATTCTGTAGAGGCAACAAAAGCAAATGTTCTGTGACCATAGGTTTTTTATTTAACTTTCGGAATTTTAAGCAGGTTTAGATTTGCAGATCTAAGTGGCCTGCTTGGCGTGTACGTTTCTAGCAGTTCTGAAAGGTAGGTTGGTGCTGTAGATATGATACATTGAAAGGTTAGGCAGAGGACTTTGAAGCGTATTCTCTGTTCTATTGGAAGCCAGTGAAGATCTTGGAGAATGGGACTGATATGATCACTCTTACGCTTTAGGCAAACAACTCTAGCGGCTGCATTCTGAATTGCTTGGAGTTTGCGCATAGCATCTTTTGAGGCGCGTATAAACAGACTGTTACAATAGTCTAACCTTGAGGTAATTAATGTTAGTACCAGCATAATAGCAGCTTCGCGAGTTATGTATTTTCTGATGTTTGATATATTCCGCAGCTGCATAAAACACACCTTACGCAGATAACGGACATGATGTTCCATACTAAGTTCATTGTCTAACCTGACACCCAAGTCCTTAACAGTGTCTACCAAGGGAATTTGAGCTGAGCCGATGATAATCGCAGATAACTCTGTTTTGGCACGCCGAATTGCTGGCCCAATCAACATCGCTTCGGTTTTATCATCATTCAACATCAACATGTTAGAGGTCATCCATAATTTAATATCGGAGCAACAGTTTGTTATTTGATTGGAAGCGATAGTTGCAGTGGATGTGGATGGCGGAAAATTGTTGATTAGTTGAGTATCATCTGCGTAAAGGTGTCTTTTGATATTATGTTTTTCGATTACTGAAACCTAGTTGTCGAGTGTACAGGGTGAATAGAACGGGGCCCAGTATAGACCCTTGTGCTTGATTTGTTGGAAAGAAATTCTCCTTCCAAACGCTTGTGAAAGGCGATCCAGTCCTCCAGTTCTGTGCAAATGCATTCATTTTACGCGGATAGAACCGCACTGACATCAACTTTTATGGGTATAGAAACCCGCTCTCTGGCGGCGCTGCGCTATAGCATATTTACTAAGAAAGTTGACTTCGCTAAATCATTCATTACACCCGAACGTCTCCCCCAACTGACCCCCACCCCCGCACCACCCCACCCGTTGCAGTTGTAGAAGCGGGCTTCCATGTACTTCTGCATGTGGGTCAATCCAACTTACGTATTGAGCCAATGAGGTCAACCAGGTTTCTGAGGAACTAGAGGACAGTTATGAGGAGTAAAATTGAGATTGTGAGTTTAGCCTTTCAGACCTGTATTCAGCTATTAATATCAGCTAATTATAATGTCCATAAAGAAACTGTAATTAGTCAATTAATTACATGCATCTGAAGTGTATTCTACTGATACATCTGTAATGTTGTGCCCATGGTCTACGTCAATAATATATTTATTATTAGTATTGCCATTTCACCCTTTATTGCTGGCCACCATCTTGGATTTGTGGTATTTGTTGGTTTTTATTGATCGGGTTCGAATTTTATTGGCACCAGTGAATAGTTTACCCCTGAAAACCATGGAGGAGAAACAAGAATTACAGATCTATCACAAAAATTAAGGAAGTTATAACTATTTTAGTGATTTTAAGGGCCGGCGGCGGCCATCTTGGAACTGACCTAGTTTTAACCCACTTCCGGGATTCAGATTTTGGTAGACCTTTTTTCTGTCAGTCCCCACCCACATCCAGTAGGGCCAAAAACCGTTGACAGACCTTTTGTTAGAATATTTTGGGGGTCCAATGGTATATTGAGCCGCCTATATACACCTCGATGTAATGAAACATATTCAATCTTAGTATATGATGATGTTGTTTCGCATTAATTAATCTAATGTTAAGTTGTGAAATTAAATTAGAGGCTCATATCCCTAATTCGACTTCACAACTAAAAATCTTACACAGTTATATGGAATTAAATTATCATATGTTAAGAATTATTTCATTTCATTTCATTGGTATACACAATTAATCCTATAAAATTATACAATCTTGACAATTTTATTTTTAAGCATTTTGGTGTGAATATGGGCATTTGAAAACTCCTAGAGCAAAATGTTATTAAAGTATATACTTGTCAAACTCAACCTTCATCACACACACCCAGAATATGTTGAATATGAGGTGCTATCATGGGTACTCGGAGAACAGATATGTTAAGAAGAGCCAGACGTGTGCAAGTATATTTGCATAGCACTAATCACTAAGCGCATCAAATGTATAAGTTTCTTGACAAGAATAATACAGACACATTTGTCAATATCCTCTACAAAATGTAGCTACCAAATGATCTATTTCCACGACTCTTTTCAGCAATGTGTGGCGATCACCGATATCATACCACGTACGAACTGTGCTGTGATGGATACGTTGGCAGCCCTGCTGGAATGGACGAGCCAGGATGCTGCGGTAACGTGCCAATTGATCGCGCGTACTACCTGTGCTGCAAGGGAGTTCCAACACGTCGTACTGAAGGCGTGCATTGCTAAGTCTCGACTGACCAGCACGCAATGACGAGCGTAGGGCCTACTGAGATTCATGCTACGTTTGCTATGCATGAATACATAATGCAGTCTAAGTGTACTATGCCAATTAATATATATCTCAGTCTCCTTTTTTTCGTTTACAAATAATAACAAATTAGTAATTAATTAATTTTCTGTGATCTTATAGTCCGTGTGCAATCATAATTTTAATAGCCATGTTGTGGAAATGCAATCAAAATCCGTCTCTCACATATAAATTGTGCGAGCATGCAGTACGAAATAAACAAGACATGCTAATTTGAAAATGCACAAAACTGAAATTCTGATTTCAACATTTTGAATTCCAGCAGTCGATAAACCAACTGTGTATACATCAATCAAGTTACGGCTAGCATAGCCCCGCATAGGAATCAATCGTAAATAAGGGATAATATCGAAAGCAGTGTCGCCGAAATTACCTTTAATACACGTGATATTTGTAATTGGTTCTAGTACAATTTTTCCTGTTGAACACACGCATACATGGTGTTTTTTTATTAAACAGATTGATTTCCTCTAAATTGGTTATCAAAGAAGTGCTGAAAAATCGAGAAAACTTTGCTCATTTTCATTGAAATTATGGGGAACGGGAGATAAACGTCGTATTATAAGAACAGTATGAGCAATTACCGCGATGACGTCCCATATATGTGATACATTTTGAGTTGGGAATCGATCAGCGTGTTGGTGGCAGGCTGTCAGATATTGAACAAATGTTTTGGTTATTAACTGAGAACGTTTCAAGCGAATCGGTGTGTATTTTATGAAATATTGACACATGCGTGATCTATTTATGCAAAGCATATAACACTCAAACCGGCCAAAAATGGCGCCTGCAGTGGTCTCGAAAAAATGCCAATTTACAGATCAAGATGCAATTATTTTCGGAACTTTACCTTTGAAATGACTGGCCTGGAGTCAGTCATTCCAGTGATTAGTTTCCAAAAATAGACTTCTTTTGGTCTGCAAATGTAAATTTTATTTAAAAAAATTAAACTTTTCATGACCAAAGTTGAGAGTTACAAGGTTGCCTCTACTACAATCAACAGAAACAAATGTCTTTTACTGCTTGTGTCACTGGTGCGTTAAAGATCTGTGTATTACCTTGATGCCAGTGCAATGATAAGGTGGGTTAAAGATCTGTGTATTACCTTGATGCCGGTGGAATGATAAGGTGGGTTAAAGATCTGCGTCTTACCTTGATGTCGGTGCAATGATAAGGTGGGTTAAAGATCTGTGTATTACCTTGATGCCGGTGCACTGATAATGCGGGTTAAAGATCTGTGTATTACCTTGATGCCGGTGCAATGATACGGTGGGTTAAAGATCTGTGTATTACCTTGATGCCGGTGCAATGATAAGGTGGGTTAAAGATCTGTGTATTCCCTTGATGCCAGTGCAATGATAATGCGGGTTAAAGATCTGTGTATTACCTTGATGCCGGTGCAATGATAAGGTGGGTTAAAGATCTGTGTATTACCTTGATGCCAGTGCAATGATAAGGCGGGTTAAAGATCTGTGTATTACCTTGATGCCGGTGCAATGATAAGGTGGGTTAAAGATCTGTTTATTACCTTGATGCCGGTGCAATGATAAGGTGGGTTAAAGATCTGTGTATTACCTTGATGCCGGTGCAATGATAAGGTGGGTTAAAGATCTGTGTATTACCTTGATGCCAGTGCAATGATAAGGCGGGTTAAAGGTCTGTGGATTACTTTGATGCCGGTGCAATGATAAGGTGGGTTAAAGATCTGTGTATTACCTTGATGCCAGTGCAATGATAAGGCGGGTTAAAGATCTGCGTCTTACCTTGATGCCAGTGCAATGATAGGGCGGGTTAAAGATCTGCGTCTTACCTTGATGCAGGTGCAATGATAATGCGGGATAAAGATTGGCGTATTCCCTTGATGCCGGTGCACTGATAATGCGGGTTAAAGGTCTGTGTATTACCTTGTTGCCGGTGCAATGATAATGCGGGTTAAAGATCTGTGTATTACCTTGATGCCAGTGCAATGATAATGCGGGTTAAAGATCTGCATATTACCTTGATGCCGGTGCACTGATAATGCGGGTTAAAGATCTGTGTATTACCTTGATGACGGTGCAATGATAATGCGGGTTAAAGATCTGTGTATTACCTTGATGACGGTGCAATGATAATGCGGGTTAAAGATCTGCATATTACCTTGATGTCAGTGCAATGATAATGTGCGTTAAAGATCTGTGTATTAGCTTGATGTCAGTGCAATGATAATGTGCGGTAAAGATCTGTGTATTAGCTTGATGTCAGTGCAATGATAATGTGCGTTAAAGATCTGTATATTACCTTGATGTCAGTGCAATGATAATGCGAGTTAAAGATCTGTGTATTACCTTGATGCTGGTGCAATGATAATGCGAGTTAAAGATCTGTGTATTATCTTGATGCCAGTGCAATGATAATGCGAGTTAAAGATCTGTGTATTACCTTGATGACGGTGCAATGATAATGCGGGTTAAAGATCTGCATATTACCTTGATGTCAGTGCAATGATAATGTGCGTTAAAGATCTGTGTATTAGCTTGATGTCAGTGCAATGATAATGTGCGGTAAAGATCTGTGTATTAGCTTGATGTCAGTGCAATGATAATGCGAGTTAAAGATCTGTGTATTAGCTTGATGTCGGTGCAATGATAATGTGCGTTAAAGATCTGTATATTACCTTGATGTCAGTGCAATGATAATGCGAGTTAAAGATCTGTGTATTACCTTGATGCTGGTGCAATGATAATGCGAGTTAAAGATCTGTGTATTATCTTGATGCCAGTGCAATGATAATACGAGTTAAAGATCTGTGTATTATCTTGATGCCAGTGCAGTAATAATGCGAGTTAAAGATCTGTTTATTACCTTGATGCCGGTGCAATGATAATACGAGTTAAAGATCTGTTTATCACCTTGATGTCAGTGCAATGATAATGCGGGTTAAAGATCTGCGTCTTACCTTGTTGCCGGTGCAATGATAATGCGGGTTAAAGATCTGTGTATTACCTTGATGACGGTGCAATGATAATGCGGGTTAAAGATCTGCATATTACCTTGATGTCAGTGCAATGATAATGTGCGTTAAAGATCTGTGTATTAGCTTGATGTCAGTGCAATGATAATGTGCGGTAAAGATCTGTGTATTAGCTTGATGTCGGTGCAATGATAATGTGCGTTAAAGATCTGTGTATTACCTTGATGCTGGTGCAATGATAATGCGAGTTAAAGATCTGTGTATTATCTTGATGCCAGTGCAATTATAATGCGAGTTAAAGATCTGTGTATTATCTTGATGCCAGTGCAGTAATAATGCGAGTTAAAGATCTGTTTATTACCTTGATGCCGGTGCAATGATAATACGAGTTAAAGATCTGTTTATCACCTTGATGTCAGTGCAATGATAATGCGGGTTAAAGATCTGCGTCTTACCTTGATACCGGTGCAATGATAATGCGGGTTAAAGATCTGTGTATTACCTTGATGCCGGTGCAATAATAAGGTGGGTGAAAGATCTGTGTATTACCTTGATGCCGGTGCAATGATAAGGTGGGTTAAAGATCTGTTTATCACCTTGATGTCAGTGCAATGATAATGCGGGTTAAAGATCTGCGTCTTACCTTGATACCGGTGCAATGATAATGCGGGTTAAAGATCTGTGCATTACCTTGTTGCCGGTGCAATGATAAGGTGGGTTAAAGATCTGTTTATTACCTTGATGCCGGTGCAATGATAATGCAGGTTAAAGATCTGTTTATCACCTTGATGTCAGTGCAATGATAATGCGGGTTAAAGATCTGCGTCTTACCTTGATACCGGTGCAATGATAATGCGGGTTAAAGATCTGTGTATTACCTTGATGCCGGTGCAATGATAAGGTGGGTTAAAGATCTGTGCATTACCTTGATGCCAGTGCAATGATAAGGCGGGTTAAAGATCTGCGTCTTACCTTGATGCCAGTGCAATGATAGGGCGGGTTAAAGATCTGCGTCTTACCTTGATGCTGGTGCAATGATAATGCGGGATAAAGATTGGCGTATTCCCTTGATGCCGGTGCAATGATAGGGCGGGTTAAAGATCTGTGTATTACCTTGATGCCGGTGCACTGATAATGCGGGTTAAAGATTGGCGTATTCCCTTGATGCCGGTGCACTGATAATGCAGGTTAAAGATCTGTGTATTACCTTGTTGCCTGTGCAATGATAATGCAGGTTAAAGATCTGTGTATTACCTTGATGCCGGTGCAATGATAATGCAGGTTAAAGATCTGTGTATTACCTTGATGCCGGTGCAATGATAATGCAGGTTAAAGATCTGTGTATTACCTTGATGCCGGTGCAATGATAATGCAGGTTAAAGATCTGTGTATTACCTTGATGCCGGTGCAATGATAATGCGGGTTAAAGATCTGTGTATTACCTTGATGTCGGTGCAATGATAATGCAGGTTAAAGATTTGTGTGTTACCTTGATGCCGGTGCACTGATAATGCAGGTTAAAGATCTGTGTATTACCTTGTTGCCGGTGCAATGATAATGCGGGTTAAAGATCTGTGTATTACCTTGATGTCGGTGCAATGATAATGCGGGTTAAAGATCTGTGTATTACCTTGTTGCCGGTGCAATGATAATGCGGGTTAAAGATCTGTGTATTACCTTGATGTCGGTGCAATGATAATGCAGCTTAAAGATCTGTGTATTACCTTGTTGCCGGTGCAATGATAATGCGGGTTAAAGATCTGTGTATTACCTTGATGCCGGTGCAATGATAATGCGGGTTAAAGATCTGTGTATTACCTTGATGCCGGTGCAATGATAATGCGGGTTAAAGATCTGTGTATTACCTTGATGTCGGTGCAATGATAAGGTGGGTTAAAGATCTGTGTATTACCTTGATGTCGGTGCAATGATAAGGTGGGTTAAAGATCTGTGTATTACCTTGATGTCGGTGCAATGATAAGGTGGGTTAAAGATCTGTGTATTACCTTGATGCCGGTGCACTGATAATGCAGGTTAAAGATCTGTGTATTACCTTGATGCCGGTGCAATGATAATGCGGGTTAAAGATCTGTGTATTACCTTGATGTCAGTGCACTGATAATGCGGGTTAAAGATTGGCGTATTCCCTTGATGCCGGTGCACTGATAATGCGGGTTAAAGATCTGTGTATTACCTTGTTGCCGGTGCAATGATAATGCGGGTTAAAGATCTGTGTATTACCTTGATGACGGTGCAATGATAATGCGGGTTAAAGATCTGCATATTACCTTGATGTCAGTGCAATGATAATGCGAGTTAAAGATCTGTGTATTACCTTGATGCTGGTGCAATGATAATGCGAGTTAAAGATCTGTGTATTATCTTGATGCCAGTGCAATGATAATGCGAGTTAAAGATCTGTGTATTACCTTGATGCCAGTGCAATACTAATGCGAGTTAAAGATCTGTGTATTACCTTGATGCCGGTGCAATGATAATACGAGTTAAAGATCTGTGTATCACCTTGTTGTCAGTGCAATGATAATGCGGGTTAAAGATCTGCGTCTTACCTTGATACCGGTGCAATGATAATGCGGGTTAAAGATTGGCGTATTCCTTTGATGCCAGTGCACTGATAATGCGGGTTAAAGATTTGTGTGTTACCTTGATGCCGATGCAATGATAATGCAGGTTAAAGATCTGTGTGTTACCTTGATGCCGATGCAATGATAATGCAGGTTAAAGATCTGCGTATTACCTTGATGTCAGTACAATGATAATGTGCGTTAACGATCTGTGTATTAGCTTGATGCCAGTGCAATGATAATGCGGGGTAAAGATCTGCGTAATCCCTTGATGCTGGTGCAATGGTAAGGCGGGTTGAAGATCTGTGTATTCCCTTGATGTCGGTGCACTGATAATGTGGGTTAAAGATCTGCGTATTACCTTGATGCCAGTGCAATGATAATGTGCGTTAAAGATTGGCGTATTACCTTGATGTCAGTGCAATGATAATGTGCGTTAAAGATCTGTGTATTACCTTGATGCCGGTGCACTGATAATGCGGGTTAAATATCTGTGTATTACCTTGATGCCGGTGCAATGATAATGCGGGTTAAAGATCTGTGTATTACCTTGATGTCAGTGCACTGATAATGCGGGTTAAAGATTGGCGTATTCCCTTGATGCCGGTGCACTGATAATGCGGGTTAAAGATCTGTGTATTACCTTGTTGCCGGTGCAATGATAATGCGGGTTAAAGATCTGTGTATTACCTTGATGACGGTGCAATGATAATGCGGGTTAAAGATCTGCATATTACCTTGATGTCAGTGCAATGATAATGCGAGTTAAAGATCTGTGTATTACCTTGATGCTGGTGCAATGATAATGCGAGTTAAAGATCTGTGTATTATCTTGATGCCAGTGCAATGATAATGCGAGTTAAAGATCTGTGTATTACCTTGATGCCAGTGCAATACTAATGCGAGTTAAAGATCTGTGTATTACCTTGATGCCGGTGCAATGATAATACGAGTTAAAGATCTGTGTATCACCTTGTTGTCAGTGCAATGATAATGCGGGTTAAAGATCTGCGTCTTACCTTGATACCGGTGCAATGATAATGCGGGTTAAAGATTGGCGTATTCCTTTGATGCCAGTGCACTGATAATGCGGGTTAAAGATTTGTGTGTTACCTTGATGCCGATGCAATGATAATGCAGGTTAAAGATCTGTGTGTTACCTTGATGCCGATGCAATGATAATGCAGGTTAAAGATCTGCGTATTACCTTGATGTCAGTACAATGATAATGTGCGTTAACGATCTGTGTATTAGCTTGATGCCAGTGCAATGATAATGCGGGGTAAAGATCTGCGTAATCCCTTGATGCTGGTGCAATGGTAAGGCGGGTTGAAGATCTGTGTATTCCCTTGATGTCGGTGCACTGATAATGTGGGTTAAAGATCTGCGTATTACCTTGATGCCAGTGCAATGATAATGTGCGTTAAAGATTGGCGTATTACCTTGATGTCAGTGCAATGATAATGTGCGTTAAAGATCTGTGTATTACCTTGATGCCGGTGCACTGATAATGCGGGTTAAATATCTGTGTATTACCTTGATGCCGGTGCAATGATAATGCGGTTTAAAGATCTGCGTATTACCTTGATGTCGGTGCACTGATAATGCGGGTTAAAGATCTGCATCTTACCATGATGCCGATGCAATATAATGCGGGTTAAAGATCTGTGTATTACCTTGCTGCTGGTGCAATGATAATGCGGGTTAAAGATCTTTGGATTCCCTTGTTACTGGTGTTGTTGTTGGTGTTGCTGGTGGTGATGATGATGATGATGATGATGATGATGATGATGTTGATGATGATGATGATGATGATGATGACGATGATGTTGACGCTTAGCAGTTTCGAGCACGCTTTTGCAGGTGTGTGCACTGGCATCCTCGGTGGGTTTTGTAAATGTTGTCTAAAAGTGCAATAAAATGCCAAGTCTTTCAACATAACCATTCTTGTCTAGAGGCATTTGGAACAAAACAAAACTAAGTATACCATCGTTGCATGGTCATTTCCGATGAGAAAGGGATCGTATAGTGGATAATATGTGCATAAAGGTGTTTGCGGTGTCAGGCGTCAAACGTATCTAGAACTGCCTTTGGCGCTGCCCAGATGCGGATGTAAGCATCAGTGAATCAGTGATAGATAAGTTACGTCGTACAAGTGAAATCTCTGAGAAATTCGTTTTACGCAGATTCACAGTTTTCACAAATGCTAGAAGGGCGTGTTTCGCATGATCCCGCGGTTAACAATCAGAGCAGACGCAAATCCGTGAGCCGAGGATTTGGCTTTTCTTCAAATCCTCCAGCCAGATAGACGCATTTGGCATGGACTTCGCCTGTCGCTGATAGTTGCTACCGTTGCTGCTGCCGTTTCTTCGAGATCCCCATTCTTCACCTGTTTTGTATCTATTCCGGATGGCAGGGCTGTGGGGAGGTATCGTATATAAAGAGCACCGGTGAGAAGTAATCTCCCTGTTGAGAGCTGATCGTAAGATAACACTTTGCAAAATGCAAATTTTATTAGTCGTACTTTCAGCTTGGTGTCTACCAATAGCAGTCTTTCCAGTCGTTGTTCATCGACATTGGATCCAGCCTGGTGTAGCACATCCAGGATGTGTAATCAATTGATAGCGGTGAAAGCATCAGGTGTTTCGATTGGTGTTTGTCTGGGATCACCTACAAAAGGGTACAATGGTTCATTTTCTGGACTGATGAATGGATCTTTCCAGTTTACCCATTCATCACATGGCGTTATAAGCAGCTACGTGACATGTAGGATGACGTTATAATAAAGGACGCCATGGATAACGTAGATAGGTACACCACGAACGCATAATTGAAGACGGACTAAGCGTTGTTGTACGAATTGTATGTTTTACAATTTAATAAAGATGCTGTTGACTATTTTGTCACTAATTTGACTGGGCGCAGCTGCTACCATAGGCAGCAACAGCACCCAGTCAAATTAGTTTCAAAATATTCAACAGCTCACATGTACAGTTTTCTGGAAATTGATAGGCATGGAGCGAGGTGTGGGTGGAGTATTATCTCGAGATTGGCGGGGCATAGCTAAAACTGCAAAAGTCCATTGGTTCTTAAATCATTCTTTGATCACATCTGGTATTTTCTCGTCTATTCGAGTGGCATTGCCTTCAGCTATATGCAACAGAATGTGTATGAGCTATACTGTATCTGTCTGGTGATCCGCACGCTGTGTCGCCTATGTTCGTAGCGCTGTACATATAGTCCAGGAGCTAAAGCTAGGTCAGAATCGTGACGTAGCACACCCAGTATTCGGAAGGTCTGACACTTGCTGTGGCTTGGGGGACATGTCCCACACATTTTAAGCCCTGTTGTACAAACAAATTGTGGTAGCACTAATTAGTTATCCTGATTTCTTTGCATAGGGGGTCTAGGCTTTGGCTGTATCCACAGTGCACAACGATATAAGCATGATCGTGTCATAACTCAAAGTAATATCGTATTAGATTCACCATATATGATATTTAGACGGATATCGACCTAACATATATCCAACATACATTTTGCATGCATATACCAAAGGCGAGGGTGAAATATGAAGGTTATATATTATGTATGTATACTAACTCCATCATAGAAACCGTATATCCAGCTGTACCACTGTTGACAAAGCACCCAGGTAATGGTGGTTGGAATGAGACAGATGGATGTGGTGGTAATCGGTGCGGAAAAACAAATTAAAATGAATACTACAAAACACATAAGCCTCGCTATGACAATGAGGCATCTTACAGGTTCCAAACAAGTTGTCACCATTCTGAATCGTATGGGTCATAGCGTTTCCTATGATGATATTGAGGTAGTTGACACTAGTATGGCGCTTGAAGTATTAGCTCAATCAACACGGTATGGAGTTGTAATACCAACAAACATTGTTCCAAACTCGTTCGTTCAAGTAGCAGCTGATAACAATGATATACTTGAAGAAACCTTAGACGGTAAACAGACAACTCACTCAACGACAATGGTGATGTTCCAACGAATGCAATTTGGCCCAAGACCAGAGCGTGTCATACATGCTGAACACTCAGTCAGGAGAAGGGCTTTGACAGCACCAGGTACTGAAAACAGAATTCTTGATTGTGGGGTGTTTGGTAGAAGACCAGTTGTGACCGCGTTCATAGACACTGTCAAGAAGGATTGGTACCAATGTGATAGCTCAATCCAGGAACAGGCATTAGTCATGGATCTTGCATGGGCCATCGCTCGAATGTGTCCAATAAAATTGTTTGCGGTAGATCTTGTACCCATGATGACCACAGAAACGCAAACAGTCCCTAGTTGGAGTGGATTTAATGCACTTGTATCATGTGCTAACGCACCTTTTACACAAATCGGTTACTGTCCAATGATTTCCGGATCACCAACTGAATTCAATACGGTGTATACGGTCATGAAACAAGTTCAAAGAATGATGACAACACTAGGACAGAATGACTCGGTCATTACATTCGACTTGGCCATATATGTCAAGGCAATGGAGATACAGTGGCGATATAAAGAAGAGTTTAGTGACACTGTGATCAGACTGGGGGGATTCCACATTGCGCTAAACTACTTAGCTGTTATTGGAAAGATGTTTGATGACTCTGGCTTAGAAGATCTCCTCATAGAGGCCAACACATATGGTAGCAGCACGGCTGCTGCTCTACTTAAAGGGAAGTCATATAATCGAGGAGTGAGGGCTCACAAATTGGTTCTGAAAGCGCTGCTGCGATTACAATGGCAGCCTTTTTCCAAATGGGTTCAACAAAATGGACAACATGAAGACCACATTACTCCAACAGAATTGGAGAGTCTGGATGAGAAAATTAAGATGTGCCGAAGCAGCATTGACGACTTAGACGCACTGCAAGAAAATTTCAAAGAGGTGTGTATGTACGTGAATAAATTGCAACAGCTGTTCAAATCCTTTAAAGTTGAGTCAAGCTCGAAATCACACCTGTTCGCATTTTGGAACTCATATATTCATATGGTAGAGCTGCTGCTTGGATTCATACGAGCTGAGAGAACTGGAGATTGGCAGGCACACCTATCTGCTACTGCTGCTATGGCGCCATATTTCTACAGCATGGACAGAACCAATTATGCAAGATGGCTGCCAATATATCTTGCGGACATGAAGATGCTTCCAAGTACACATCGCCATGTACATGAACAATTCTTGAATGGAAATCATTCCGTAAGTCGCTCAGACCATCCATTCAATCAAGTGTGGACAGATATGGCCTTAGAGCAATCGATTAATTTGGATTCCAAAAAGCGAGGTGGTATTATTGGAATAACACAAAAGCCAGGAGCTCTAGAGAGGTGGTTTTTAACTAGCCACGAGAGGGCAGCCATAACAACGGTCACAAAGCAAATGTTTGGGTTACAAGATAGTCACATGTTTGGAGTACATAAGGAAATAGGGACTAATCGAATGAACAGGAATGAAACCGATGTGCAGAAGATACTTTCGATGTTCTCATCAGATATAATGACCAATCCCTTTAATATTGCGGAAAACGACGACAGCGAGTGTCTTCCGCTTGTAAACATTGCAACTGGCGTGGTATTGCCTAGTGAAATCGCCAAGAGACTTGTTTCCGCCTGTGACATTGGTAAGGAGATTATGGAAAATTTTGTTCAGGAGCGGCTGGATACTAACACGAGAAGCTTTTGGGACACGTTGCCACACTTAAAACTTAAAACACTTGCCAGCCTAGCACAGAAGAAAAAACTCAAAACAAATGATGAAAGAATTCACAATGTGAGATCTGACCGCGAACTATTTGGTCGATTAATTATTGCCGCAAGGTCCAGAGATGTTGATTTAAAACTAGTGATGACGTATGAACTGTCTGCTGTTCCACTATCATTGTCACATACGGATGGGACTCTAAGAAAGAATGTGAAAAGTGTTTTGTTGAGTGAACTAGAAAAGGAAATAAATGTTGATGGACGGCTTCCACCTGTTGACAAGACAGGCGCAACAGCTTATGTAGTAGATGGCATGGCAATTGCGCAAATGGTTAAAACTGGAGGTACGTCTACATTTGGAGAATTGGCTGATAAATACTGGCACATCTTTACAGTTCCACTGAATCAAGAAGACTGCAACAGAGTAGATATAGTTTTTGACAGATATGATAGACTGGAATCTCTCAAAGCGGAAGAGCGGCTAAAACGTGGGTCATCAACAGCATTGGAAGTAAAGATTGCTGGAGAAAATACTCCCGTTCCAAAGCAATGGGCCAAGTAGATCAGCAATCCAAGCAACAAAAGTAACTTGGTTGCATTTCTCAGCAAGCGGTGGCGTGATACTGGTCCAAATATGCTATCTGCCGACAATTGCGTCATTCTTGCTGGTGGCTTTAACGATGGAATGGATGTTGTTGTCATTTCAGCGAACAATTCGTCGTATTTGGAAGAACCTCGATCAGATCACGAGGAAGCAGATACGCGTATGATGTTGCACGCGCTACACGCTTCAAAAGACCACATGCGTGTTGTTATACAGTCTCCTGATACAGACATGGCAGTACTTAGTATATATATGTATCGTTCGCTTCACTGTTCTGAACTATGGTTCCGTACGGGCACAAAGGACAAATTGCGATACATACCAATACATACAGTTGCTCAAGTACTGGGCCCAGCTATATGTCTGTCTTTGCCTGGGTTTCATTCTCTTACAGGTTGTGATAGCACTAGTGCATTATTTGGAGTCGCTAAGAGAAAAGCATTCAATCTCTTAAAGTCATCTGAATGTCATCAGCTTAGCTTAGCCCAACTCGGCGAACATGTTGACTTATCACCGAATACTGCAATTCTATGTGAGAAATTTGTCTGTGAGTTGTATACCACCAGGGATGTGGGAAAGACAGCTGATGAAACCCGTTATTGGCTCTTTTGTCAAAAGAGACAAAGAAATGAAAATCTTCCACCTACATCGAATAGTCTAAAGCATCACACCGAAAGGGCCAATTTTCAAGCTCTTGCTTGGAGACGTTCATTGCAAGCTGTTCAGAATCTTCCATCTCCAAATGGACATGGCTGGAGTATAGTGGATGGTCTACTCAAGCCTGTTCTAATGTCAAAGGATCCTGCTCCATTTGGATTAATTGAACTCACATCATGTAGATGTCAAAAGTCTGCCTGCAAAAGAACAGATCTCTGTCAATGCAAGGCTAACAATCTACTCTGCACTGAAGCATGCCTTTGTATGGGAGGTGAAATGTGTGACAATGTTCAGCATACAATTGTCGAAGATGACTCTGACACGGATGAGTAACATTCTCTCATTTGCTCACGTGATAAATATGTCCTGCCAGCTTGTGTAGACATGCACTGCATGTCAGTTAAAAGTTTAATTATGAAAAATGTAGAAAACATGGGCATTGTTGTAGCTAAGGTATTGCTAGTCACAATTAGACCTAAGTGCCCCAATATGTACAAAGCAACATTCGGGTGTCTTAAACGAGGTTGATTATGTATAAATCTGCGATATACGATCACTCCTTTCCATTTTGGTTAAGATTGTATTGATATAACATACGCTTAAGTTTGTGAAAAATTTACCATTGTGAAAATTGTTTGAGAGCTACATTCAACACCTATTGTAAATGGGCTTCTCACGTGTTAGTGATACCACAATTTTCTTGTACAACACGGCTCAGAATATACCCAAGACATCGGTCTAGCATAATATAGAGACAAACCTTCTGAATACTGGGTCTGCTACGAAACCATTCTTCAAGACCCCTTTTGAAAATTGGCTCCCTGACTAATAGGCGACAAGCAGAATACGCACACGCACATTCATTGGAGCTCAGGGAAATGAGGGTGATCAAAGGAGTGCGCGTTCATGGATAGTATTGTATGTTCATGCGTGAGATTGGCACTTCAGGAAATCTTTTGAGCGGCGAGGCGGTGGTGGTTGGGGTGCGTGGGGTAGGTCTGGGCTGGGAGTGGTGTGGTTGGTGGGGTGGATGGGGTGGGAAGCGTGGGGTGGGTGTAGTGGGAGGGTGGGGGTGGATGTAGTTGGAGGGGTTTGGTGGCAAGTGAGCTCTTCTCACAGTATACTAATTCGCATGCATCGACGATACCTGATAAACGTGGAGATTTGTAGAGGACCTTTATTTAAAGTGTATTAAGCAATCACATATGTGTATGAAGCAAGGAATACATTACATCCATCTATGGATAAATACAGTTTTATTATGCGTTATTTGCGCCATGTCGACGTTGGGGTAGTCCATTAACACATTCGTAGTGGTGTCTATCAATTGGCACTCTACCGCAACATCCTGGATCGCGCATCCCAGCTGGGCTTCCAATATAGTCATCACAGCACATTTGAAAGTTAGGGTTATAAGGCTGACCGGCGCACCGTCCTATAAATAAATTGAAAGTGTTCAGTATATGGTGATCATTTCTAGCTATGCCCCGCCCATTTCTAGCTAATCCATGCCCACGGTTTGCGTGTTTGGTTTCAAGTTGGTTTGGAGTTATATACTTTGAACTTTGAATTCCCAAAATCCCATTTTCAAGGTAACTCGTCATGCAAGTTGCTGAATATTTTGAAACTACTTTGACAGCAACAGCGCCCCGCCAAATTAGTTTTAAATATTCAACGGCATATTTATTAAACAGTAAAGGCATACAATTCATACACCAACGTATAGTCCGTCACCAATTATGCGTTCGTGACGAAGTTATCTATGTCATTCATGATATCATTGATTATGATGTCATCCTACACGCCACGTAGTTGATTATGATGGCATATGAATTCCGGATAAACTGCACAGGTCCATTCACACACGCCTACAAATTTGGTGGAGCTTGGCTAGAAATGGCCGCCGAATGGTTACAAATGTAATATGTCTCGTATTCTCTATTGAATGATCAGCTCGAAGAATCATAAACACGGACAAAACTGTTTGCACTGGGTACTAACCAACTACACTTTCTGCCTTTAGATGCCATAGCAATACACCTTTCCCACATTCACGTCATTACGCCGGGATTCCCCTAAATCAACGCTCGGAGCAAAACTGCTGGCTGATACCGCCGCCGCCAACACGCCGCTGACCCACGTTACTTTTGCATTGAAATACACCGCAATCTAAACCGTTCCTATGATAAACTAAAATCATTATATTATTTGTATCATATATCATTGGAAAGCGCATTCAATTGCCATAACATTAATGTATTATTTTTTATATTTTTGTAACGTTTTCACTGAATTATTTGCGTATATAAAATACACCATTCGACCTAGATTCAGTAAATCAAGTGGACAATAGGGGATATTTTAAAATTGCAATCAACTGTATTAAATTTTATAAAACTATAAAAACTAATACAGAAATGTGTAGAAAATTGGGTTAGCTTTCCAATGATGTATGACTTCAATAATATTATGAACATAGTTTTTCATATGCACTGCCTAAATACGCTAATGTGGGAAAGGTTTATTTATTTATTTATATGAAGAGACAAGCCTCTCTAGTGACTCCATAAAACACGTGCTTTTAGAGGTGAATATCATCTCACCTGATTCAATTAACAGTGCTGATGATGGACCGACAAACAGCAGACACATAGCCACCAGAAGAAGAACAAGTCTCAAGTTCGCCATTACTGAATCGCAGATTAACCAAGTCCTGTGCCAGAGAACCAATTCAGTCTTCAAGTTTCGGTGAGCACAATAAATCCTTTTTGACTGGCGGTTAATTTATCGTTAAATCCGACACGGATCTAGACTCTTGTGTTCTGCTATTCTACTCTGATAAAAAGATTTCAATAATCTCATTGGTCCATTCGTTAAATTGACTTTGTTTGAACAATGGAATTGCTAGTAAGCTCTTTGGCGAAGCATGCTCAAGAAGAAAGGAACAGATGTTGTCCACACATTTTGTTATAAGCTACACCCATTTTTATCAGGAATATCCTGTGATATATTTATCTTTATTACTTATCTTATCTCGGAGGTAATTGTCGTGGCAGTTCTTGGATACGTTCCGCACCAGATTTCAATGAAGTACTCGCGATAGGTCGAGTGAGAGAGCCCGAGAGAGAGAGAGAGAGAGAGAGAGAGAGAGAGAGAGAGAGAGAGAGAGAGGAGCGGGAATGGCTCGGAGAAATAGAGAGAGAGAGAGATGGTCGGAGATGTGGCAAGCAGATGTTGGTGACATGACGAAGTGACAGAGAGGAAGAAGACAAGGGGATGAGTGTTGGAGAGGTGAGGCGAGGCGAGGCGAGGCGAGGCGAGGCGAGGCGAGGCGAGACGAGACGAGACGAGGCGAGACGAGACGAGACGAGGCGAAACGAGAAGAGAACGAATCAAAGGAACAGATGAATGTGAGTGTAGGATTATTAGGCCGCGTGTGCATGGTATGACTGGTGAGATAATCGCAGTGATGTCGGAGCTAACCTGATGATGAAAGCCCGTGGTGCTAAGACGGGAACCTCGTTCGCTGGGCATGGGTGTTGGGAGAGTGGCATACGGAAAGAAACAATAATTTGATTGTTATATGATAACATATGGATTCGATAGAACGTTTCTAGGCAGGAATGCAATGGTGACGTTGACTCCATTCTGTCTGATAGCAGATAAATAAAATCTTGTACTGTCCACACGTGAATATAGACCATAGACGTACCGAAGAAGGACCAGTGCACTAGAATACACTATTTCAAGTTAGGTTTGTGGCGGTTTATGCGCTATGAAGTAAGATTGTTTGTGGCATGATGGGGCTCGCGCTCAATTAACTCATAACGCGTTACTCTCGATTGTAGAGTCAATCATATCTATCATGGACACTATCGCCCATCAAAGAATAATTACTAAAGACAGGTGGTATGCTTATGGCCACCAATGACGGCAGAAGTCAAGAACCTATCCGCAGGATTTCTCGCCCAACTTGGTCAGATATTTACTACATAACAAAGAGGGGATGTTCATAGAATCCTTATTTTCCTATTCTATTTATATTTTGTTTGCAATTTAACACATTTATAAGCTCGGAAATGACATTTTATTAGCTATCTATTGATGTAGATTATAATAATCTACAAAAGTTAGAATGTACCTCCTTTTTATTGTATATGGCAGAAGTTATTCCCTCCCATGGGAATATATGAGAAATTGACAAATATTCTAGGAAAATGTGAGCATCTGTCTACTTTAAACATGAATTTATAACCTTTGACACATGCGCTAAAATTATTAACAATATGTGCTAGAAAGTATGGAGATCCAAGGTTACGAATCTGTGAAGATTATATTTTGTGATAATTCTTTGTTACCTCCTTTTGCATTTGAATGTTGGAAATCATGTTCAAATCAAAAAATATTTGTTGCAATGCGGAGGCACGTGCGAAAGTACGTCACCTTGTGGTGATTTATTTACCACACCGACAATTAAAGTCTTTGTTGATTTACGAACACTACGGCGCTCCGGCCCATCAGTGTTTGCATTGGAGGTCGATGAACGTGTTTGGTGGAGTGGTAGAAATAAATAAATCAGCAAATGAATGAACGAACGAACGGACGTGTGAACGAACGAACGAATGAACAAAATAATGAATGAATGAATGAACTAATGAACGAACGAATGAACGAAGGGACGGACGAATGTTCGCGGTCGACCGGTCACCTACGGTGAAGATGGTAGCGCCACTTATGCCTCTCACTGAGACTGCGAAAATACGAATTAAAGGAATACAAATAATTATAATCTCTTAAAGGAAGGTAAATCTTCAGCAGCCTGATTTTGGAGAGGCCCTCACAGGAACATAAAT